>JAQFYC010000143.1:0-81001 GCA_034694165.1 Tomocerus mixtus | reverse complement strand
TGCGGACGCACGGACGCACGGACGGACAGACATTGCGATTACATAAGCCAGCCTCGCACACTCGGGCGGGCTAAAACAGCCAACGAAGACTGATAATTGATCTTTTCCAGGAAGAAAAGAAAGAAAACTTAAATGCAGCAGTAGTAATAGTACACTATTGCGTTTTGTTGATTGTGGGAGAATGGAAAATGAAATACGCGGGTACTATGCCAAGGGTATAGATAACCTTGTATCCCTAACAACAACTAACTACACTCAGCAAAAAAAAATCATAGAGTAACACACCCTTAATGCTTTATCCCATGTCAAATTAGTCTCATTTTCTTCGTTGCCAAGTTACAAAAAGTTGGGACAAACTAACTATCAAATTATTCGGCTTATAGTAGAGGATTCCTTTTTATTATACCGATAAGTGTAATATAGTCCAACATTGGTGATTATATGGCTTTACATATGCAATAGCATTGTGTTACACTAAGGCGTGATTTAAGAGAAAGTCAAGGTGTGTACTTCCGCAGAGGAGAAAGCAGGATGACTGCGTTGCTCTAATGATATTTTTTCCGTAGGTAGATAGATACTAAAGGAAGGACAGTAGGAGATAGGAACATTCCCATTTGCCCATGTTTGTGTAACGGTAAGCCACATGATCACGTCCTGCACACACATAATATACATGTATTTCCCAAGTAGTACTATGTTTACTCTGCACTTTATTTTATCACATAATATCTGTATGTAATTTAATGTGTAATACATTCCATACCAAAAAAGGTGGAAGTACATATGTATGCATCATATAATATTACATGTATAATGTGTATACATGTGTATGGTAGTGGATGCTCTGTAGTTGGACTTGTAACATATGATTAATAGTATACGTAGTAAAGTTTTACGCTATTGTGTATATAGTAGGTGTGCAATATATTTAGTTGAGAGATCTACGTGGGAAATGAGGAGGAAAGAAGATTCAGCTCCCAATCAGACCGTGTACGTAGAACATGCAGAGAAATTGCAAACTCAACTTGAAAACAAGATCCATAGTAGTTTCGTGTGTTCGCCTCTCTCGATCTTTCTCCCGACCGACGTGGTACTTATCTATCTAAAAGCCGACTTGCCTCTCTGGAGAGCCAAATCAGTCCTCCAACGACTTTATCTTCACCCAAACAACCCGAATTCAATCTCATAATGGATCATAAATATAAACTACAATATCCAACATCTCTCTACTTTATACGTAGATATTAAATATCGGGATACAATGATAAATTGGGTTACTATACTAATATATTATATAGCAGTACCCACAGTGATATAATTTTCCTCTCTATCTAGCCTACTGATACAAAATTACATTTATCTTTAGGCATATTAGAACTGCATGGATCATTGGAACTGTAATTGGTATTATGACGTCGTAGTTTAAGATACCTAGTATTCTTATCCTTAGCAGTCGGTAGAGACAGCGACCCAAAAACATATTCCTACAATATATATAATAGTATGTATGTAATAGTAAGTACATATAATGTTGAAATATTGTATACAAATGTTAATTGTAAGGGATATCCGACTACCTAAGAGAGTCCTTGCTGAGGAATTGCGCGTCGTGATTAAGAACGGGCGACTTTATTTGTGACAACCCTAATCAACGTCCAAGGCGGCTACAAAGTCCACAACTCCAACTCCAGTCCCCTACAACATCTGCCTAAAGTACTACACAACACAAAAAAGTACACACTTTCCAATGTTCTTGTATGTTACGGGTTTCGCGATGTACGAGCCGTTGTATTTTCCTACTGGTTCGTTGTCGTTGAAACCTGCATGATGCAAGTCGCTTTCGTCTTCACAATTTACACTCATTCTTTGTCTACAGGACGCCGGTTTTAAAAAGCCATAAATATATTAATAGCTTTAAGAAAACTCTGTGTAATTATAATTATAAAGTTATTGCTAAAAGTTAAAACAGAAATAAACTGCTAATACCAATGCAAAACTCCAACAATAATGCCTTGCACATGGTATCTGATTACTTCATCAAAATAATAACGTCATTGTACTGTAAATAAATTAATGGTCATGTTTAGTGTATAGTTAAAGTTCTCAAATGTGTTTACTAATGGTTGGGCGCAGTAATAAAGGTGAGATATTTATTATCCATTACTGCATTTATTAGAATTTGAAAACATGCCAAAAAGAACAACTAAAGGATTATTTTTGTCATTTTTTAAAGATGAAAATAAACCTTAATGGTTGTAAGTATCCGAAGAAAGAATTATACTTACTTATGTAGGTAAGTTTTTCAAAAGAGAGAAAGTGGTAAAAGTGACAATAGGGACAGAAGTGGGTAAGGGAGGAATATGGTGAAAGCTAGGAATTGAATTGATTATGAGCTGTAAAACTCTGAAGTCCTACAGGAGAAAGGTGAGCTGGTGTACTTGTGTACCTGAGTGGATGGAAAGTAGATATGGAAAGGTGTAACTGCACAGTCCTGTAAGAAATGGGAAGTGTGTTCTATTGTTACAGTGAAAGGAAATGGTTTTCAAGTGCTGCTGAGAGTGTGCATGGACTTTGGGCTAGGAAATGGTCCACGTCCTATTCAGGACAAAGAAGACTGGGTTTTGGGTTATGTACAAAATTCCAAGTCCGTTGTGAGTTTAGAAGTAGTGAAAGTAAGTACAGTTGAGTTGGCACTGGCTGGGGTCTTGTGCACGGACTCAAATTCAGACAAGGAGACAAACAAAGTTGTTTTCAGTTATAGTTACATTAGATAGTTGTGATGTGGTGTAAGTGCTCGTAGTTGTAGAATATTGAATGTTCAACTTGAGAGAGTTGAGTTGAGAGCCCGAGAGAGAGATGCTGACCTGACTGACTTGGCTGGGTTTGCCCTGCTTCAGTGTCTTTGCCTTAAATAAGAAAAAATGGAAGGAAGAGGGGAATTCTTGCTTTCACCGTGGCACGAGTCGACAGAGACAGACTTTTCACGGATGGGATTTAGAGAAGCAGGTACTTAGGCGGATATCAAAGGATCCCTCTATATTGAAAATAAATCTTGACTTTATGAGTCTTTTCTGCTTGGGCATCCCATTCCCATCCACTCGCTTCCCTATCCCTGTCTGTATGGATGAGGAAAAAATGATATTCGGTATCAAAATATTCAGATTATATTTTTCCTCGAAGGAAGATCCTTGAAGGAAGGATTGAATGGATCATAGATTGAGACTCGCTGCCGTTCTTTTAAGTAGCTGATGAATTATTAGACAACAGACAAAGACATTGAATGGGTATTATTACTCCGAGCTACCTTCGTTTACATCACTTCTCTCTCTCCCCATCTTCTCCACATCCACTCCCTTTTCTCTACCTATTTATAAGGAACACCAACTACCAACTCAGCAGCAGTCAACCCTTTCTCTTCTAACTATACTATTCATTACATACATGTGTGTACTTAGTCTAAAACTTCATCCTACCTAGGTTACATTAAAATGCTAGTAAGCATTAAGCATTACTATATCTGCATTAGAGATACAGGCAGACTGCCGTGTTCCCATGGCAGGCATTCTCCTTTCGATCTATATTAAGCTCTTTCTTTAGGCTTATTTGCCACTTATGATTATTGCAGCTACCTACCTACCTCTACTAATACTAATATATATATAAGTATAAAGCCATTTATATAAATATTGCAGCTTTCACTTATATTTTCACCGTGTACTGTATGCCACTCACTCAACCTGTTTGCTTTCCTCTTTTCCACTTTATACAGATTAAGCTATAGGAATAGTATTGACTACTGCTGCCATTATGTCCCACTAGTTATCTAAGTACACAATGGATAGTGATTTGAATCTATATGTATATGCGTAGTTTAGTTTTCTTATACAGTACATACATACACAGGATAATGAAACATATTATTTATTATAAGATTAGGGACAAACTGAGTTGGCACGCTATAAAGATAAATAAAGGATGGATGGATGGATTTGGAAGTGCTGCTATTACTCTCTAGATTTCAACTGAACTTAGTTTTATGTAGCCAGTACAGCCATATACACTATACAGTAATCGAGGTACTTAATATAGTTGTTGAGCTAAGCTAAGTAAGTAAGTAGTTATTTGAAGAAGAAATGTTGCATTAGCAAAAGGATAGGTAGAGAGTAGTAAAGTAAGTATGTAGGAAGTAGGAGTAGGTAAGTAAAGTAACGATTGTATTGTCTGTGTGTTGTGTTGGTTGGTTAGTGTTCTAACTTTTGTGTGATCTGAGTGAGTGAGTAAAAGTAGAGTGAAAGAAAAGACCGACAGTCTCATTGAGCCATTCTATTCTCCATCAAGCAAGCTCTAGACTCCTTGTACTCTCTTCTCGTATGAGTGACTACATACACTACATACATACATATATAGTTACTAAACAATAGGGAGACAGTATATTGTACGTATATAGATACATAGTTATCCCATCGCTATAATATCTTGAGGCACTCTGTCGTCCTTCCTTCTCCGGCTTTAGTTTTCACTCAGACAGCTCAACTCTACTCGGCACTCGGCTTGAGGACAAATTTACCTTCTCTTACCTTACTTAGCTACCTATAATAATGATTTCATTTTACTATCTGCCTACCAGTACCACTACACTGTCTAAAGTAAACCTGTATTTTTTACAATACAATATAGTGCCCCATGTATAGTACAGTGTCTAGTCCAGATAGATACGTGGCTACAAAAGTAACGTATATGTACATATGTGTTACATAAGTAAATAGCAGCTAATACCTTTTCGAACCTTTCTCCTTACTTTACCATATCAGTCTAGATATTTCTGTACAACTAGTTGCTCTAGAAGATCAGATGATGACAAGTATTATGTTGCATGTAAATTTATATATAAGTATTGTTAGGAACATAGATGCAACACCACATCGTATAAATGCAGTAGCGGCGAAATAACACATAGTGTCTTTGAATCGCATGTATAATAGCTAGATATATATTTTAAGTAGAAGGTAGTAAAACGCTATAGCAAGTTTGTAAGCAAGTAGTGAGTACTCACACATCATCACACTCTCGTTGAGGATTGATTTTGCATTAAGAGCAGTTTAACATCGACCATCATTTCGTTCATACGTTCGGAAGTTCGTCTTTGAAGCCCCACACCATACATAGAAGTAAAAAAGTGAAAGCCATGCCAAGCCGAGTTAGCGAGTTTGGCTACATAGAAAGCAGGGAATAAATGTTGCTCATAAACCCAAAATCTCATGGGCCTACAACGAATGGCTTTCTAAAAGCTTGCTAACAAAAGCTCACTATACTTCGTATTATATGTAGAAAATTCCATTCAATGTTTGCCCAAAATTTAATCCGAAAGAAAAGAGAATCGATCTTTCAAATAGTCCTTCCTCCTCCTTTTACTTACTCTCTGCGTACTTCGATTACTTCTAGTCTACTTGCTCAACATAGTCTACTTCTACTCTACTCTGCGACCATCATCCATCCATCTACAGATTCTCCTCATGCTTCAACAAATATCTTCATGAACCACACAAGACCAAACACTATCAAACCTCCTTTGGATTGGATCACTTGCTGTGCATTGTCCATCCATGTCATCTCTCTGTTTCAGAAAACATACACTCACACTACAGTGGATAATACTGTAGGCATTTACGTAAGCTGGGATCAATTATCATTTTTGTGCAAAGATAATCCATCATTTTGATTATTTATAACAAAACACAGTGGAATTGCTGTTATAATATGTAAGCATTAAGTACAAGCAGTAGCATTAGTCTTAAAAAGTATGAATGTTACATAAAAGTATTCATGCGACCTCACAAACTTAGTTACATAAATTTCTTCTACTTCTATTTTGTGTTGTGAACGGTAAATAGACATATACCTAGGATATATATATACAGATACATAGATGATTGTTAATATGGATCAATGGATAAATGTTCATTTGAGCTGTATGTCAAATAGGTAGACTTTGTTTCAATTTCAAGTAGTTGTTTATTTAAATACTCCTAACAAATTGCTTAAAAAATGTTTTCAGCTACAGTTTTTCACTTCTACAAGTTTTTAAGGTTCTATTAGGCAGCAGTTTTCTTGTGTGAAATACAAATGGATATGTATAGGCAATACGGGAGATAAAAACTACAAACACTACAAATATACATGTACTACTTGTCAGTGGTTAAAGGATCAAGGGAAGTTTATGTACACATGTGTACGTATATTTTTGTTTTATGTACAATTTAGAGAGAAGCTAAAGCAAAGTCAAAGTGAAACAGGGAATATCAACCCAGTTGTCAAATCTAAGGCAAGTCAAGTCCCGGCCCCATGCCATCCAATCCAACTCAACCAAAGCATAACAAGGAAATAAAAAATTGGTGGTTTGCCTGGCTGGATACAGGAGTATGATTTTGCATGCAACATCACTCCCTAATGATGGCACCGCGTTTCGCCCTTACGGGAAATGCTTTGTTTTACGTTCCGGACTTGAAACGTGAAATGACTCTCCTTTCTTCTCACTGTCGAAGCCTGAGTGAATAAATCCTGTTTTAATGAAAGTGTCTCTCAAATGTTTTGTCGGAGTAGACAAAGTTCCATCAAAAAGTTTAACGGAAAAAGTGAAGCTAAGTAGGTGTAAAGGAACTAAGTAGATGACCAACTGAGTCAGAAAAAAATCGTCGTGATTGCCGGGCCATAGATGAATACATATGTCACCGAAGAAAGATCAAATTGACCTCTCGAGACCCCATTTTAGCCACAAGAGACCAATTTGAGTTCGACTATATTTTTCAGAAACATTGAATTTGAGCGTATAGTCTCCATCTAACTCGCCTCTTACTATTTACTTTCACTTTTGCAAAATCTTAACAATTGTCTGCTCTTATAGTATAGTCATATATTTTCAAAAAACTCTTTTAAAATGGGTGTTATTTAGCCGGCATCCTGTTTTGCTTGATTAGCATCCGCCTATTTTCAATCAGTATATTACTTACTCAGTTCCTTCTTGTAAAACAACATTAAAGGATTTACTTACTTTTTTACTGTTTTTGCTAAAGTTAGGTTAGCTAATTAAGGCAAATCTTGGAAGTTATTTAATCAAAAAATAGCAAATGAAAAATAAATCAAGCCGAAATAGGTAATGGCACACAAAATAACAGTCAATGTTAAAATGCAAGACACAATTATTAGCCCAGCTATCCGCAGGTTACTTACTTAATTAGAATATAATATAGAATAGAATATAACTTATATTAGAGTTGTAGGCAATGTGAAACAGTTATTGTTTCCCCAGAACTGGATATATAAATACGAATTAAATATATAATTAAAAAATACAAATTATCTTCTAGTGAAGGACTGCTATCATTCCCTGATAAGTACTAGCAGAGTCAAGTGTTCAACAATTGCCATAAATATAAATATATGCGTGCAATTATTTGCATTCCTATTTGCAATGAATATAACACAAGGAGTCTGCATGAGTTAAGTAAACTTCAATTTATATTAATTATTACGAACCAGTCCACGTCCTCATGATGGGGTCAATCGATCACACACTCTCGGAATTATGATCACGCTAACTTGATATATAACTTGATCTTGATAACAACTAGATATTAGGAATAGACTTACTTACGCATTTCATCTAAGGATGCCCCAGATCTGGGGCACCCTTATATTTCATGAGAATTCAATCACCACGATTATCATATTTATCCTTAATGATCCTCCAGATTAACATATCGAGGATGGTCTTTTAGATCGTCATAATGACAATGATCTTGCAGATAGGCAAAACAATTTTGCGTCTGGGAATTATTATACTAAACACTATTACATTATTGAGACTACGTAAATGCACTACACTTAGGTATTTGCTTTCTTTGGTGACGTGCAGACTTGCAGAACTCAAAAGATGTAACTATTTAATATTTAGCCTAGTTGAATGTCATTGCACGCTGTAAACATTATGGTTACAGCGTGCTTGGGCGCGTGTGAATAGTATCAGTGTATTATGAGTAGTGATGAAGTGGTTTGATGAAGTAAACGAAAGATTTACCAAAGTGTCTAATTTCCTGTGTATAATCAGATTCTTCCGTCTTCCATGCCTGCTCATCTGCATTACCGCTTCCTGCTATGGCTACGTACTAAACAAGTTTAAGTACCAGAGACGTAAATCTGGTACCCGACATCGGGAGTGGTTCCGCTCCTATTTTCCAAAAATATCGGGTCGTCTACGGGTTGGGTAGAACTTCTGCGGGTACCCAATAATTTGATGAAACAATGGTTGCCAACTAGCATTTATAGTTAATCTATGTAAAAAGAAAACAATGTAGCAATTACTATACATAGATACCGAAATGTATTACACATATTCATAATGTTCCAGTTACTATGGGGTTCCCGACCCAGTATCGTTTTGGGTGCGGGAGCGTTTTTCATAAATTTTAAATAAGGTCGGGGGGAGGGGAGGGTTGGATACAATTTTCATCGGGTGTGGTAGGATTGGGTAATGAAAATGAAAATTTTCACCGGTTGGGTTCGGGTACAATTTTCAGCGGTCGGGTTGGGCAATGGAATATTTTTTACGCCTCTACTACGTATAACACTACTCCTAACTCATCTCGAAGTAGAGAAACGACTACACTTTCCCCTAAAATGTACTGACATTGTTATAGCATAATATTAAATTACATTTACTTTCGGATTTAGTAGTCGAGTTAGTTGAAATTGAACAGTAGACAGTAACTCTGATGTTCGTCTAATTACTTTTAAAGCACAGAGAACGAATCTTGTTATCTACTCTACCTACTTAATTTATCAAAATACTTATTAATCAAATAATTCAATTTGAAGGGTACCTAGACTACCTAGTGCCTACATAATTATCAAATTTAATTGAGTTGAAATTGAACAGAAATGACATGAAAAATCCTAATATGATACTTCAATGTCGGTAATTCAATTTAAGTTGTACTTAGGATAACTACTCATACATTTGACAATTTACTCACAGTTAGTAAACATATTATGTACCGTACGCAATATACTTAATGTGTGCCGCAATGCAATAGTGTTTAATTGTTATTAAATCTAATTTTCACATAATTGTAAACATGTTAAACATTTAAAATTTGTCCGTTCTTTGATCATATAGAATTAATGCAGTTTAATATTTTTCTCATTATTACAATCATTTCAATTAGAAAAAATATGTCACTAGGAAGAATCCCAGGCAATTAATAATTACTCTTAATAGCAAATCATATTGACCAATTGGCTTTACATATTTCAAATTGCAACTACAGATTCATTTTGCTTAGTAGAAAACTTTTGATGTATTTTCCTAAATCTAGTGGATATAGTAAACTCTTTTTAAAACAAAAATAGTGAAATACTTTACTTATTACGATGTAGGCGTTTACAATATTTTTATGTACAAGATTTGGCCTAAGCATAAATATCTCACAAAGCGTGGTTTGTCTTATGGACCATGACATATTTCTGTGATCCTGGTCTACAATCCTCTAGTGTACGTGAAATACTATCACATTCCAGGATTTTTCATTCACATAATTGTTGCAACCGTGGCTAATTTTTAAAAAAACCTTATTTTCTAAGTAAAAATGTTATTTTGTAATGCGGCATAATATGCATGTGGGAACTGTGAATGAAAATCAATAAGAAAAGTCTTATAAAATGGGTATCTTAGTTTCGACATGCTTCTCACTAATGGCATTCAATTACTTTGGTTACCAGAGGAGCAAATACAGGTGTAATTCTTTTGATCTATAAACTATGATATATGTCTAAGTCCTTAAGGTGTATATTATTATATCCCTACATGTAATTCGAAACTATGGAACTGGAAACCTCATTTAACCCACTTGGAATAGTTTTTTATTAGAATTACGTTAAGTAAGTAATGCTACACCTCTACACTCTCCATACTACACTTCTTTAGTGAGGACAAAACATGAAAACAAATGCCAAAAGCATTTACTATGACAAATAAACTTGACTGCACATTACAAGACACATAGTTTGCCAACAATATATTATTTGCTCACATAAAAGTTAATAATTAATTTTATTGTAGGTTTTTAATACATAGCTACAGATTTAAGTAATGTAAAATTAAAAATACCTTTTATACAAAATATATTACTTAAATTATTGAAGTAAATACAATAATAATAATAAACTATAGTAAAAGATCGTAAAATATATATTAATCACATACTATATAATATGAACGCATTTTTAATGTATTTATTAAGGAGGGTAAACTGTTTTCCAATCACTACATTAGTACAATTAAAATAACTGTAGTGAAATGAACTTAGGGATAAGTACTATTTAAACAAACGTAGTACATTGAAGCCTAAGGCTGTAAATTAGTAGTAATATTCCCATGACTATCCGAACATTACGGGGCTCTCGATCGACACACAACATAACATAATCCTTAGAAGCATAAAATTTAATATTCTAGAGCCGGAAAGTCGGAAGTATCTTATTTTTGTCAGTACATCGTTAGATAGGTATGTAGATGGTAACGCAAGATAAGAATAGCTGTACTTAGTGTAAATAGATGAATCTGAAGAAAGATGAAGAGATTACATGTTGAAAATGTAATTTTCTCGAATTACTCACTCAGCTCAGTCTTGACGGGAGCTAAGCTTAACTATGACGCCGACTGTATAATTCTAACTTATTCGGTTAGGCAATTAAGTAGTAATTAGTCTAATAATTACGTAATTACGTTCTTATATTAGCTAGGTACTTATATTTTTAGTCCGCCATAATGCTGCATGGATTCTTTGTATTAACGTACATACGTTCTCATGGCTCATATACTTATCTATTGGAAATAATAATTATTTGATAGCATAATTAATTAAAGTAACACGGATCTTTCAAACATACTTTCTTTATAATTACGAATAAACACACTCACACATACACATACGAATATATACTTAGATTAGATACTTATTATATTTAACAAACGGCCACTTTAGTTTAAAATTTTCTAGTTTGTACTAAGGGTTTTGTAGACGGTTTCTTTTCTACGGTTACGGTAGGTAATGGTAAAAGTTAGGTATCTCTGCCGGTAGTGTATTATCGCACGTGAATTGTTTAGAAATTCTGTACGAGTTTGGAGGAAGAGGAACTGTGGAAAAACAGGAAACAGGAAAGTCTCACTCGCCTGCTTCGTAGGCAGATTTCCATATATCTACAAGGCAAACGGAAGAATGAAAACGGTAGAAGAGTGTTAAGGGCAGAGTCATATGACTTAATAGCGTCCATAAAATACTTCCATAAAACGAGATTTGCTCGTGCTGAGCATACGCCGATTTAATTTCAAACGTCTCGATCACCCACATAGCTATATTACACACAATTAAAAATGTCACCAACTCCCGGCCAGGCTTCTCCTGTCGAAGTTTCTCCGTGTTACTGCATCTTCGCAATCCGTCAATTATACATGGTGTTTGCAATATTACTTGAATTACCTATTCAAATTCACATTTCATGACAATTAAACTCTGGTAATTTACATAATCAAATTTATTTTTAAAATTCAAGAATACTTATTTGGTATATCCATAAATATTTCATATGTATGTAAATAGTTTCTACTACCTACTTATAATAATAATAACATTAATAATAATAACTGCAATGTACCTGAAGAGTGCAGACAACAATGGCATAATAATCTTGATGGGCCATTGCCGGAACGACTGTAAATATCGTGTAAAGGAAGAAGGACGGAAGGCAGAAAAATAATAAAAGATCGTCCAACAAAGACACCGGGTGCATATTAACGTCCAATTTGGTAATCTGGCGATATGCGACGAGGACAGTGATGATCATGAGGACAAGGAGAGCAGCTTGTGATGTCAAATTGACCCACTGGGCAGCCAATCCGCTGCTCGAGTCATCAAGTGCAATGTAAAATATGATGACACTAACAACAGTTCCAACTAATACAAGGAGACCGGCGAACAATCCTTTGTTTGCTGAATGACAATCAGCATGGATTACCAGGTGATTTGTAAAACTGGCTAGGGGGAATTCGTCTTCATGCTGAGAAGATTGCATTCTAAAGCGACGACGCCGACGGCTTTCCTCTCCTTTCCCAATGTTTTGCCACATGATAAAAAGTACACCGACTAAATAACAATTAGTTAGAAACACATCAGACAAGACTAAATAAGTCACAGGATTTCTCCTTGATAACAATCCCATTTAGAACCAATTAAAATATGGAAAGTAGGGACTCACCTATTAAAATACTATATTCAATGCTGAACGGATATAAATATGGGGACATCTTCAAAACCAGCTCGGATATTGAAGAAAACTCTACGCATGGATCGTAGAAAGACGTAATCGCCGATGTTGCATTTAGAAAGTCAAACACGTTATCTTGGCGTTCTGCAAACACAAATTACATAAGTAATACATTGTATGCAAATTGAGGCTTAAGTTGAGTTTAATACAAATTGTAAAATTATAATTTTAAGGAGGTATACATTTATGGTTCCAAAATTAATTATCAAATACGAGTAACAGACTTCTTTAATATCTCAGTAGTGCTAATTACTTTAACATTCGAACGTAAATGGAAAGAATACTTTTTATTATTAAAATAGTGAATTCAATTATTGTGCAATGCAAATTAATAAGTTTGTATTAAATGCGAAAAAAACAATTAACCCCACAAAGCATTATTGCTACAGTGTATCTTAAAACCATAATATTCCACTTAGTATTGTATATAGGTATAGTAAACGTATATTTGTAGCTTTATAAATGGACTTGTGTACACACAAGAGAAAAACTGTATTGGCATTTACTAATATACTAATACAACTCCAGAAGTATTCTAAAGAGTCTATTTATTGTTAGTCTGGTAACCAAAACATAGTATTAAGCTGTCGTGCCGACATGCAATTTACAAGAGTCGCATATATTTTGTAGATTGTTTCATAAACATAAATGTTTACCTTCTCCATATACGGATAAAGGAAGAGCAGTTGGGGTGTCATGTGTTGTTGCGTCGTGTGCTCGAGAGTGAAAAGAACGGTGATGAGGTTGGTGATGATGGTGGAAGTGATGGTGATGATGGCCATGACTGTTATTGTGTTCTATCATTTTGTGGTAGAGAGAATCCGCCGTTTCTCTCAGGATACTCCAAAACCAAAAACACAAGCTGGACGAAATACAATGCATCAGTGCGAACCGAGAAAGTTCTTGATGTCTATTGATAATCACCTGCAGAGCACAAAAGATATCTTCAATTTCTCAACATTAATCATCCCAGTTTGATAACAAAATACTTGTGTTTCCTTCAGTTTGACTTTTCACAATTACAAAACTCCTTTCATGAATTTAAGACATCATTATGTATAACGACATGTGCCTATGGAGTCTAGAACTACTTTATTATTGAGCTATAGGTAAGTAGTAAGTACCATACAAATGTAAAGGAGACAGAGAAAATAATAAGTAATAGCTGTCTGTTATATTGTCGTAAATTCAATATTCTCACTACCGGAGCCAGGGAAATGGCATGTTTGGAGATTAAATAAAAATGAACTTACATTAGAATACTTGAAGATAACGAAGAGTAAAAGAAACGAATATATGGGGAAGAGGACGTCCAAAATAAGATTTGTGACATTGGCACATCGATCGAAAACCTTTTGGTCTTCTGTGGTGAAAAATATTATTTGTCTACACAGCAACAATCCAGAATGTATCAAGTGGCCGAAACAGAAACCTAGAACAGATAATAATTTATTAAACCTTGACTATTAGATACATGCATAATAAATGTGCTTTAGCTGGACGCAAATTAGAACATCAATAAGGGAGAAAGGGATAAGAAAACATTAGGCAATTCTTTCTAATTCCAAAGTATTATTGAGTGTGAGCTTCATGCCATAAACACCATTTAATAATTATATCGACCTGGTAGTACCTAATGTACGGTGTAGATATGCCATGCTTTCAATATAGGTATTCCAGAACTGCTGTCATACTGTCATTTGTGCGGTACAGTACTTACAAAAGAAAAACTGCCAAGTCACCTAAGTTAGCCCGCCCTAGCTTTTACATAATATTTAGAATGAAAAGACATCTTGATATTCAAAGAAATGTATTTAACTATGACTACGGTTATCTAAAGGCATCGTCTCCGTTCGGTATATTTGTGTGTTAGGCGTTAGGTTGAATTTGCATATGGCAGGAAAGGAAAGACGTAAGAGATGAGCTTGTGTATTGTATTGTACTCTTGCAGTTACATAGGTAATTCCATTAACTTACATCACGACACTAAGAAACCATGCTGTGTCGCAGCTGTGTATACGACGACATGGCAGTACATATTTAACGTAGGTAGTACAATAGGGGAAAATATTTCTGGATGACTTGAAAAAGCTGTATGTGTTACTGTGCGCATTGTAATACATAAGAGTTAAAATTTTTCTAGCGTATGCACATCGCCTACACTATATGTAAGTACGAATTTTATATCGCATTCGAGAACTTCGGTGACATTCAGCAGGAAAGCAAGTAAGAGAAAAGTTAAAGTTGTTCTCCAGAATTCACTCACGGTGAGGTGAGTTCCGGCCCGTCATATTGGATTTAGGAAACTAGGAGAAAGGCAAGTCTTTTCGTCATGTACATAACCTACGTATGTTTCTTGCTTGAGATGTAACCGTTTCAAATGCACGCATTTTGCACATAAGGTAGCTTTGGTATTTGTGTTCAAAGTATATGATTTATACTGGTATTTAGAAAAACTGAGATGGAAAGAACGGAAGCGTATCACAGATTAAATATCCCTATGTTTTGCCATAGAGCTGGTTCATATGGTTGAGTATTAAATATTATGATGTATTTGGGCACGTACCTGTTTGCCCTGTGTATACATATTCTAGAATATTTGTTACAGTTACCTAGGACTACTGGTTTTAGTTACTTATTGTGCCTTTTCTAGGTATAGCTAAGAGATAGGTTAGTATATTCAGTAGTGCTATTATATTATTTAAGATAGAAAACACAGTGGGACATATACGGTGAGATAATAATGAAAATGTGCAAGTTTTGACTTCTCCCCGGTTGTTGTCTAGTGTAAAAAATTGGGAAAGGAAAAGTATGTCCTATCTTACCCGCAGCTCCGATTTTGAGGTAGAAACTTCCCGAATGTCTACTTCTGCAGAAAGTGTAGCTGCTAGTGTTGTAAGTTTTGAAGTCGGCTGAGCGTGGTGTCACAGGAATTGAAACATGAGACATTGTGTCCTCCGAACCAATGTCAGCCTCTTCTGTAGAAGGAGGACTCGTCGATCGCTTATTGCAACTTTCCTCTTTATTGCAATCCGACTTTCTATCCGACCAGATATTATTTTCAATTCTGCTTCGTTCTTTTCGCATGACGCCCTGATGCCGGCGAATGTCGCAATATAAAAATATCAGCCATAATAGCCCAAGAATGACTAAATAGACACTGAACACCTGCAACACACAATCAAACAAAATATTATATTTCAGAAACCATGTCAACATTTCATTAAATACAAACCAACAATAATAATGATGGCACAATGTATTATATAAATAAATAATAATATACACTGTTATAACTCTTTCTTGGGCTTTGAGACCCCAAGAAAACAAATACGGACCAATGCAGCCTGCTCTGTTTGTTAGATTGTGCCATTAGAAAAATATAAAATGCAGAACATGAATAATAATATAGTTGTAAAGAAATAAAATTATAAAGAGGAAGATGTAGTTACTTCAGCCATTGTAGCGGTTCTGGAAATAAGATCAGCCATATAGACAACGACTCCGAGCATCAGGATAAATATGGCATAAATGCAACTCAGGATAACCGTCAAATAACCCCTGAAGAAAATACAGATAAAAAATTAAGTCATTTCAAAATGTAGGCCTGTCACCGTCCCCGTCACGATACAATATCCCAGAGGCTTATTGAATTTCACCTGTACAATGTATAATGCATTTCTACACTAAATTGGATATTTGTAATTTCAGTAGAAAATAGAAATCTTTTAATGGATTCTCTCGGAAAACGTCTTACTCTGCAAATCCATGCCCCATTCTTAATGCCCATAATATTGTTTTTACTATTCTTCCAAGAGCGTAAAGGTTATTAGTACGAAGATTGCTTTTTTAAGTAGTCAACCAAATCTGAAATCTCCATCTCTATCAATACCAAATATACATATTTCTATACTAAAACATTCCTACTCTAACAGCCCTTTCCAGCCTTATAGATTGCATGGTGGATCATCAGTACGACTATAATCTACATATTATTACTACCTACTATATACTTATTTATATATTTACGTAATAGATCCACGAATCAATGCACATAATTCTTTTGGAACTACGGATAGCATATCATCATCCACAACGCTATATTTACAATTGCTGGTTCTTTTATTACAGAGTGCCCACGGCTTTATCTCACTCCGAGAAATAAAATATATTCAGGATTTCAGAATGTAAGAGATCAACATAAAATGAGTTAGAAAACTATTAAAACGCTAATTTATGTTTATCCCTCTCTCTTGTAGCTTAGGTAAGTAGCGTATTTAAAGTACAATCCGTAGGTAAGTCTGTTATTCTGGGCTCATTTAGATTTTGGATGCCCTCTCATGTCTGCTCTGCACATTTATATAGGTATTTACATACATACAGACTTACAATTAAACGCTATTATGTTATCTTATTCAACCTCCTTCTACTAACTTCAAATTACTGTGAGCCTTCCAATTTCATCTTTACATACCGTCTCAAACCTTGTAATCAGATTGTTGCAACAAAAATTGTATCAACCTGATGGCATGACTTCACTCCATTTAATTCTCATTGTACTTAACTCAAATCAAATTCTATTTCAGGAGATTTATTGTTGGAACCTAATACTTACCCCCATTACAACTACATGGATACAGACTTGTCATTTGCTATACATTGTTCACCTTTTCTCTTTCAATGTTCACTATCTTTAGCCCATAAAAACAGTGATATTGTGCAAATTATGTTCTCGTTAATTAATGTATGCAGCGAACTAATGTGCTATATGGGAAATACGTTCAATGAAGCCATATTCATTCAAATCAGAGCTATATATCAAAAATAGAACATATATTTCACGAAAAGACTGGAAAATGTTTTCTCTCTCCGATTTGTATACAAATAGTAAATATACTACGTACTGTACGTAACGTACTCCTTACACGGCAAAAGACATCTCAAATTTTGTTGCAATTTAGGAATAAGTTGGATATTATAAAAATTAAACCCTCAAGTCCCATGCCAAAAGATAAATATAAAAAATGATTCAAATGAAAGAAAAATCATTGGAATGAGAGCGACTTTAATCGGCAGACAATAGGGGCAATTGTATCATTGTGTGATTGTGGTAATGACAATTTGAATTACTCAATGTCCGTCAACTCAAGTAAAAGTTGAATTACCACGTTAAGGTCACACTCTTAACCTCTTATTTAGTAAAAAACAATGTGACTCATTGTTATTTTCTAACTGCGAATCTGAGTGAGTAACTCTGACTTGACTTAACTAACCTAAGAGTTTTACACTCTACTGTACACAACACAACACATAGACGCTCATTTACTAAGACTAACTAACTAAAACTGCAAACGCCACACGACATGTCGCACAACTATAAAATAGTGTTTAAGCATGGTAAGCATAGCTCACTACTGATTTCAAATTGTAAGTAAAATCATAATAAAGCATTTCATGCCCCAATTCTTATCACCCACTCATTTGTTTTTATAATATCAACACAACAAAAGCGAGCACACGAAAGTAAAACTCGTGTCAACAAGTCTCGACCTCAAGCACATAATGATGTGTTTATATGTATACTGCACTCAAATCTGTTGCTAACAATTAAGTATATTGTATTACACTTACACTTATTATATATATACAAATATAAGACACGACTTATAAAATACTATTTAGAATTAGAATTTATTATATATATTATGCATATGGTTATATTTAACCATGAAATACATAAACTGCTATAATTAGTGCTTACACACCTGTATAGAAATTCGTGTATTGGTATTGGATGGCTGGATTGAATCCATTTGCATTTGATGGAACCATTGCATTTTTGCAGAATACAAATGCTCATGTAGTACCATTGCCAAAATAATGGTTCATAATATAACACGTTTCCTATCAGAGCCTAACTATATATGCACATGTATTAGTATTATGCATTATAAATAGTATTTATGCATACATGATGGAAATTATACTTTAACACAATGTAACCACACACAAAACCACACGACCGCCGAAAGCACTAAATAATCCCTGTGACAAAATCGCAACACCAAGAACAGTGCCATAAATCGAATAACCTGACCTAATCACGGGCTAATTTCAATTATCTGCAACGATAAATTCTACATATTCACACACAATTGTTAATATTTTAATGTGAAATCAAACAATAATTTTAAAACATTTTTTACATAGCTAGCAGTAAGACTGATCTTAAAGATTTGAGAAACAGTTACCACCTACATATCAATGCAATAAAATTGTCATAAGCTTACCTGTACAAAATGCATATTTTCATATTGCACATTCTATTTCAAATAAATTGTCCTGTTACATAATAGTAATTAGTTATTCAATAAGTACGTCATTGTGTGGACAATTTAATTTGCAAACTTATTGTTGTTTTATATTGGGAAACTTTGAACAACAAAAACAATATTATTTATTATTTTCTTTTTGATAGCAAGGTGTCACTGGCCCTATTCTACATAATAGTTCACAATTTGGTTCATATTTAATATGTATTATGCGACGCCAATTGGTTCAATAACCAAAAAAATTATGCATGTATGTAAATACACTATCATTGATGAGAACGTATGATAATAGTGTGGTTGACATAATTTGTTACATTTAAATAATCTCAGCACATTGTGAAACTTAAACTTATTCCTTTGTAAATAACTACTTATTTACAATATACTGTAATTTACAATATACCTAGGTTAATTTACATATAATTTCATTGAGATCAGTATGCTCATATTACTGCTTGTTCATCCATCAATGAATATTCTTCGTCTACAAGCTTTAAAACTACAGGTATGTTTACGGCGTAAAATGTTATAAGTTATACTACTATGAAGATTACCTATTACGCTTCTAATAAATCTGCATGCAACCTTTTTTTACTAAAACGGATGTTGTTATTGGATGTATTATCATGTCTGCGTTTCAAAACCGTATAACTGCAAGGAAACATTTCTAAAAAACGGTATCATAACGAAGTAAAATATATTTTCTCATGTTTCAAACTTCTTTTATATGGAAAGTCATGAAATGAATGACCCCGCGATTTTCATTATGAAATTAGAATGCATGCTATTGCAACACTATTTTACGTCTACTATTAGATGCGATTTTATATTTAAAAGCGTTTTCTTGTTTCCTTAAATGGAATACTTAAGAATAGGATTGCCAAATCTTAAAATGAGGAAGAAGGAGGCACATGAAGTACGACATACTTTATTTTCACTTGTCTATACTTGAGTCATTTCTTAGTATTTTTTTTTTGTTTCTGTTTTTGTTTTTGTTTTCTTTAGATTTCTATGCCAGCTGATTATTGTTTTCTACTCACACAACGGTGCCTATATTAATCCTGGTGATTACTATCACAGAATACATAATTAAGCGCACAATGAAGCATTCAATAGCAAAACTATATGTCGTAGACCCAATGACCCACCAGGAATGGGGCCCTTTGTGCATAGGCAAGGAAACCCACAAACATTTTATTTTAACTTTTGCAGGAAACTGTCAATATATAATTTGACTACTTTCTATGAAGGATTTAATCATCAAAATCAGTAAAAATGCCTAAAATTTTCTATCAACTCTCTATCACTAAAAATTTGATATCGATAACTTCGGTAATTTTTCTCTGAGCCTGGCGGATTCTGTGACATACTATATATGGATGCATTTTTTATCTTTTAGAATTTAGGTTTTAATTTTTGAATATTTACGATATATTGTACCTATAATGTAATTATCCAATTAGTTGAACCAGATAGATGTACCCTTATGAGTTATCTCTTATAATTTATTAGTAAGGAAGTACCTAAATAAGTACCTGCCTTCCCATTTAGTTAATTGGGATTTGATAACGAATTGTCCCTCCTACTCTTGGAAATTGAATATTTTGTTTAAACTAAAGAAAAGGAAACATGGTTTAATAATTCATGTAACATAGAACTAATTCAGATATTTCCCGGAATGCAAAATGGGATATAATAGTATAGAATTTAGTAGATAGCAGACACTAGCTCAGTGAGTTAAATGGTATTTAGCCATAAAGAGATGGATGGATGAGTTACTACAAAAGAATAAGGAAAGCGGAGTGCTGTTGTGGTGTGGGGAGGAATTGGAATGGTGAGTGAAGTAGGCAAAAGGTAAGAGTAAGACTCTCTTGCTTAAGATATAAACCCTACAGAGATAATAAATAAAATATAGCTAAATGAGATACAAGATTTGGTTAGTCTGTTCTGTCTCCTTCTGTGTGTCTAGTATACTATAAGTAGTATAGTGACTTGTCTGTTCTGTATTTTTAAGTTATTTAACTTATACAATTGCAATCTAGCAAAGATTAAAATCGAAAAACCTTTTGTAAAACAGTTTATATAGAATGTTATATAGTAATAATATTATTATCCATTACACAATAAGATGCAAGCCAAGCCAGCAAGTACCTAACCCAAAGTTATGGTTGAAGCTGTCATGTCATGTAACATTCAATTCTATCCTTTGTTAAATGTGCTTATGTAAGCATTTTACTATTATGTGTCTACATTTATTGTATAGGTAGGTGCAATATTATATTACACATTCAAATTTGTTACAGATAAAAATCATTCAACCAGGCTGCAAACTTATTGAACCGAAGGAAATATGAATCAGATAAATATTAAGCCATTGTACTACTTATGTATTATTATGCATAATGATCTTACTTGAACATTGACTTTTTGTCTTCCTTTGTCGTTGGGGGAATATCTGTTCGTGCAGCGGAGGGAGTTACTGGGCTTGATAACTCGGGATATGGATAGAGATTTCCTGGATTTTTTAAATCGGATTCGCGAACTAATCCGGCTCGTAAATGAGCCAATAGGTCCGCCGTTTGCTCAGCATTCGGCAATCCTATTGAAAAAATCAATTTATAAGTATATTATGTTGGGGACAATATTCTTAATGTTTAACATCATAAAGCTTAATCAAATTGCATAATATACGATATTAATTTTAATAATATATTTGTACATTGTATCAAAAAATATGACCATTATTCGACAAAGATCAAAATAAACTAAAAGACTTTTTGAAATTATCAAGAATTTAAAAATATCGTGATAAAATATTTAGCTTGTACAATAAGAATGCGTGCATCTAACAAATCATTGCCAAAACTTTCATTTGTGTCGAAAGTAGTGCATTTTAAATATAAAAGTATTCATTTATTAAAGAATTTGCATACCGAAACCATAACTGAAAAGGGAGTCATCGCCTATTCGACTTTCAGTCAAAGAATTTAACGATGGAGCTCTACGAAGCCAAGGTTCGTGTATATCTTGGTTGTTGTGTTTGTTGGACGCTCCTCCACCACCGCCGGAACCACGATGATGATGGTTTACATCATTCGTAGGCTCAGGAAGAACTATCTGTAGCACCATTTTTGGCCCATCGCTCTGTTACAAAGAGTGTCCCTCCTCGACCTCCTCTTCACACCTGTCCTCTCTTTTCGCCTATTCGAAATCACACAATAATTTAAAATTCTCATAATATTCACACTTTTCTTCATTTAATTTCATTTAATTTCTTACTTTTAGTCAAACCTTTCAAATTACAATATTAAATAATATTTAATTACTACGTACAATTATATGGTACAGGTATTAGGTCTGCTAATTTTTACATGAATGTACACATAGGTGCTCCCAAAGCCAATTTACCTGGTTGATGGGGTTGAATGGAAATTTCCGTGTCTCTAAAAGTTTCGTTTAAGATATTTATAAGCAGGACACAATCCACATCTTCAGAATATAATCCAGCTCTCAAGTTTAGTTGTACTCATGCTTTCTCTTTTCCATCATCCTGCATCTTTTCAGCCTTGTCACCTCAGCCTGCAAAAAATATACAGACCTACTTAGAATAAAATCACAATTTGTTTATTTTCATCAGTAGTTACCACAAAAGGAATGTAATTTTTTTCGTTACATATTAAAAGGACACTTCACACTATTATAGTGCCAAATAAAATACATAATCATCAAAATGGGACGAAGATGACTCAGAATGCAAGTAAAATATTAGAGTGTAAATGTAAAGGAGTCCATCTATTCATTACAGCTAAGTGTTCCATTATCATTACTAGGTTAAGTAAATCAATGGTGCTACAAAACGTCGTACTACAAAGTTTCCTGTCCTGATTATAAGCCGTTTAGTAGTTTTCAAAATATAAATGGTGAAAACATGAAGTTGTGAATGAAATCAAAGTGAAGACTGAGGATGAGTACAACTTTAACAGAAAGTAGGTAGTAAGATATACATAGAGTGAAGATGGTACCATATGCCAATTACCGTTGGTGCAGCGTACAGAAAGATGCACCTAGATAATTAAATTGTAAAAGAATCAAATGCTAATAGGTATTGTATGTTACATAAAAAGCTTAAATAATTTTCAGGAAGTTATAAATATCTCAATGTGTGAAAATAACATTAGCAATGGCACGTGCGTTTTGCATGTTCCATGGCTGATAGAAAAAAGACCTAAGGTTTTTATGCATTCGCATATATTAGGTATTATACCTACAAGACTGCAGAAATCAATTAAAAATCAAACGTGTAATTTTACAGTATGGTTACTATCCCTAGTCTTTTGTTATTCGGTTTTCTACAAAATCTTTGATAAATATTTTGCATCAATTTTTACGAAAATTAAATTTTTAAATATAATAGTA
This sequence comes from Tomocerus mixtus, assembly GCA_034694165.1. Lineage (NCBI taxonomy): Eukaryota > Metazoa > Arthropoda > Collembola > Entomobryomorpha > Tomoceridae > Tomocerus > Tomocerus mixtus. The sequence continues at coordinate 57,875 of JAQFYC010000143.1, read as the reverse complement.
CTTTGGTAGCTTTCAGTTACAAATGCCAAATTAGCATAGCGTAAACAATTATTAAATACTGGAAACATTATTAAAGATCTACTCCACTCATCTAATTATCCACCCATGTTCACTGTTAAAAAGATTAGAAAATAATGGACTGCCCTCTATTAATATCAATTCTGCTAGGCAGACACATACTAAAGCTACGATACTACGAATTCTAATTCATTTGAAGATTAATATATGCACTGGAAAAGTTAAGCGACAGCTTGATGCCAAGTAGGAACGTAATAAGTATTTCATCTTGAAGAGCAAGAATACGTCTTACCGTAGCAAGCTAAACTTATCATCAGAAGAGTTCGTGGTAAGCCGAAAGAAGGTTTGGACTTACGTAGGAAAGTTCAATGAATGACATTTAGAACTCCGAGGATATCGACAAGGTAACTAAACTAATGATAAACATTTTAGTAAGTATCTGAATAAATAACTTTTGCAGGTTATTTGCCAATGTTAGTTTTCTAAAAAAATTCCAATTTATAACTCCTAATGGTAAAAAAGTTCTTAACATTTCACATTAATAGTCGAGCATATTGCCTAACCGAAATTATATTCCGATAAATTCAAAAAGAACAAACTTTTGGACAAATCTAAAAATGTCATAGGCTTTAAATTCCAACTTACCAGAAAATTCTCCAGACAAGTGTAGTACATGTGTATAATTGTATAATCTCAGGTATAATATAGTAAAAATATGATTTATTTGTTAAAATGTCATGTAACCCGTTTACAGGGGCATTATGAATTTCGTCACCAGTTCTGCATTGAATTATACATATAGAAAATTATTGTCAAAATGGTGTATAAGGGTATTTAGTAGTTGTTTACAAGGCTGTCATAATACGTAAGCAATCATAAAAATAATAAAAAAAGCTTATTTAAGGCATTATTCAATTTTTACTACTTTCTTTTTACTATTCTTCCAGCATTAGTTTTTAACAATAAAAAGTAAAATTGATATTTAACCCTGTAAGGAGTATTAAGAAGATAATATTAATATTGGATAACATTTATCTATTATTTGTAATACCATTGGATATAAAATGTTAAAACATGACATGAAATCCAAAAGTGTACACAATGCATACTGTATTATGACACACGTCATTCATGAGAACTCGAAGCAATGGAGTAAATATAAATAGGAAGGAGATTGTTGATTGTAGTGTAACTGTACAAATAAAAATGTACTAACTAAATAAAGAAAAATCCCCAACTCAGCTAAAAGGCAAACTTTGCATTCCTTTGTCACGTAATATTATTGCTTTAAAGATGAGATATACTAAAGTATAACAAATCTTTATAGCAATTACATAGTTACCTAAACTATCTGTGCATATAAGTAGCAAACTAACTCAGAATCTATGCAGTTGCACAAAATACGAACTGCAGAGCAGACAACTAGATTAGACTGACTGGAGTTTGAGGACATAGATACTAGATAGCTATAATACATAAATACTAAGGCCTATTTACAATTTAGGTATAGGTTTTAGTTGCTTTATCTACCATTCTAGTGTGTCAAGATGGGAAAGTGTCGCATGATTCACGATTTCACGGTTTACTGCACCCTTTTAGAGATTTTCTAGAGTCAACAACCAACACAACAACAATATTATAACTACACTCACAATCAGTAAGTAGGTACAACAAACGTTCGTTCTTGACTTGCCATTTTCTTCACACAAACATGTCTCTTTATGTATTGTAGTTATACAGGTACACAAATAAATGCAGCTATCTGTACCTTACCTACTAGTTAATTTTGGTATACTATAAAACCATAAATATAGTAATAATGATAATAAAATTGCCTACTGTTTATAAGTATGTATTACATTGTGGAACTTGCTATACATCATGTCACGCTTGCATTCTATATTATATTATTATTTATCTGGTCGGTAGTTCATTTGGATTAAGATCTGATACTATATAGTACTATATACTATATACCTACGAATTAAGTTTATAAATTATAAGACTACCTTTTAAACTTAAACTAACGTGCAAGTCATAAGATATTAATGGTAACTGTTATTGTGGTAAGTTACAGGTACTTGTCATATTATATTTCAGTAAATTATACACATATCAGCAGTATAATACATACCTGGTATATGCTGATGTGGTGTGTAATTAAACGGTACCTACGCATTTTTAAAATGAACAGATTCCACTGCTCTGCAATATCTTCTCTGTTTCATATCCATTCACAAACTAAAGAGACCTAATTAAATCTTTGCAAGGATTACGAATGCACAATTACTTTAATTGTAACTTATGATTCCGGTACGTGCCAAAGTACCTACCACACTTTTTCACTTACCTTTTCAAACTTTTTCTTTCTAAAGCTATGTACTTTTTACGTTGCAAACCTTACTTAAATCTCAATGCACTGCAGTGCATTTACTTATACAATCAAACCTGCTTATAGTAGACACAAGATGCCAGACCTTCGTCGTCTACTGTACAGAGGTGGCCACAGGAACCTGTCTGTAAGAGATATAGCCCAAATGTCTACTAAAGCAGGATTTTATTTCAAATAACAGTGACACGCATTAGATTATACATAATTTAATCACACGATTTTGTATAACTTTAAAACTGCCAAAGATTTAATCTTTTTGAAAATAATTACCGTCACTTTGATCCACAGTTTTTTAGTTTTTTTGCGGTAACTTTAAACGTAAAAGTTGGAGTGTATATTTTCAAAAAGGGAATTTTTATCACTTCAGAAAAATTCTTTCTTTTCAAAAAATGAAAATTTGAAAGTCCCAAAAATTTGGGACCTTTCTGACTCTTGTATAAAGTTGTCTACTAAATAGAGGTATAGAGTATTGTATAGCAGAGGTATTGGGTGTCTGCTAAAACAAGTTTGACTGTACCAAAGGTGCAGGCTATAATGCAGTTGCTGAAGCTGAAGGTACATTGTGCTGGGGAATCCTACCTGCTGTGATAACACAAATTTTTGTGGACTGAGATATAGTGAGAGGACAATGCAATGTATTTTACATTTAACAATTTAAATGTCAACCTCTACCGGGTGGTGACACAGTTTCGATGTTTATCAATTGCAAGTTATAACGTCACATATTCATTATAAATATGCGACATCAGTAAATGGTTGAGAAACGGCCAACCAATCTAATTTTTAATTTTAAGACAGTAATCTTCTATACTTTTTCCAACATCTCAATTTTGATTTATTCAACCATTGACTAGATATAATTTTATTTACATTTAAATGCGTCTACGAATCCTTATTGTTACAGATTAACTAAACTGTGTGGGGCATCGAGAATACCTACCTAACCTACTGGAAGGCAAAATTCTAGTTATAAGTATGTACTTTACACTTAGCCACCTAAAATATACAAATACGGATACACATATTATTATGTATTGTGTGATTTTCAAATACAATAATTGCACAATCAAGATGGGTACACTGCACAATGTGTAGAATCTGCTAGTAATTTCCAAAATAGAAAGAGCCTTTCAAGAGATACAAACGAATTATGCCTTGTGTAATTATTTGTACCTAATAAGTAAGTTAGATGTAACACAGTTCCTTCCTGACGAACGATGTCGTCATTGTCCCGGATATTTAATCAACCATGTCTTTCACACTAAACATTCATTGTTGCCATCATTTTCAATTCTTCAGTACAATTAAAGTAGTACACAGTACACAAACCAAGTCTGTAGATTGTGAAGAAAGGAAGCTTAGATGAGTAAACGTAATGTCTAAATTCTAAATTACCTACCTACACATATTAAATATAGAAAGGGTACATTGTAAATTGAAGCATAATATGTAAATAGTTATAAACTTACTTAAGATAGGTATCATTATTGCAGTGAGTCTACCAACCATTAGCGATAACTACATTTACTACACTACAATTCTTTAACACTAAATAGCTATTTATATGGTAGTACTTAGAGTACTACCATATAGCTGTTTTATTTAGATGTGGCCAAATGTCATAGTGTGTCGTATCTGATGCTAAAATACTTAGGATTACCAAAAATAATATTAAGTAGTGAGCTAATCTTAAGTTAGCCAATCTAAACGTTAAGATATACAAATATGATATTTGTAACTGCAATTATAACTAAAACACAATTTATTTAAAATGTATGCTTATACCCACTGCAGTGCTATATAAGCAAAGAGTTATATTACCTATATCACTTGTTTTATAAACTAAATTAAAAGATACAAAAATGAGATCAAATAAACCTCTTTGTTTGGGTTTAGCATTCTAAAAAGTATTCGAGAGTTTCCACCTTAATAAGAATTACATCGAACGCAAGTTATTAAAAATACTTTAATAAAACGGTTTTCCACTGCTGTTTTACGCACTGGCAGATAGTGTTAAAGATAAACATGTATGTATGCTGTTCATAAATTAACCACACTGTGTTATTAATCCACGTGTAAAATAGAAGATTGTTTGAATGTTGTTAACATTAAGGTCACTTAATGATCTTTAATGCTTTTTGAAGAGTAAGCACAGAACTTCCATCACATAAACAGACTATGGGTGCAATGTATAGGTTAGCTGAAAATATTTATGTATGTGTATATTAAGATGTTGTGTATACAATTTATTAATCAAGAAATGCAGCCTCAATAACATGTAAGTTTTGCAGATACATTAAAATTAAAAATGCAATTCAGTTTTTCCTTAGCATATGTACATGCAATAAACGAAAAATTATCATACTTAGTATTTTTTTAAAAGTTTGTTGGTCTATCTCATTATTATACATTTTTTGAAGTTGAAAACCACTCTTGTTGATAGGCATTGTTAAAGAAAATGTGCCTTAAGTTTGAGCCATTTAATATTAGAAACAAGGACATGAATTGCTCCTAACGGATTCTACGTACGTACCCTAGTGCCCCCCACGTTTATAATTTGTTGAAAAAAATTCTGCTACGTTTTGTACTATTTTTTGTGTGTATTAGGTGCATTAATAGGGATCCACACAATAATAATGCCTTCGTGCCTTGCCAATTAGCTTTCGTTTGTATATTATATCATAAAGAGGTTCTGAACAATCGTTTACAAGTTTTTGCACAAAGGGAATATAAAGTAAATCAGATAGAGCTGCAGTCACGTTGTAGAAATAGGTAAAAAAGTGAATTGAGAACTCACGAATGAATACATAGACGAATTGTCCAAGCTAAAAATAAACATGAAAAAATAAATGGAATAATAATAACAATACATATGCTAATACATAAAATAGTTGTACAAAACTTAGTCGTCCTTAAAATGAACTATTCTCTTTGCATTTTGCATATTATTCTGCAATCCAAACTTTTTATAGATGTTCTCTGACTTTATTTACTGGTTACAATTCTGTTTAATATTATAAATAGTGAGTGCTATGAAAAGAAGCTAGAAAAAGTGTAAAGCAGTGAATTGAAAATGAATTGAGTGCAGTAAACAGGCAGGCTAGGCAGATGCATGGAAGCAAGAAAAGGAAAGGATAACAAACAGGTACAAATGTTCCGCTGTGTTAAATGGTTTAAAAGTGCATGCATGCATCTACTATGTAGTGTATTAGGTATTCTATAAAACCTAATGAATACCTATATTAAATAGTATAAGAGCTCATAATAATAGTACTAGAGTAAAGAGTGATGATGATAGTGATGATCCGGCATATGTATTGTTTATAGTTGAACGCTATGTGGTCAAATATTTTGCTTTGTGTGCAGAATGTAAAGAATTTCGAAATAAAGGCTGTGCAAACCGAATAATTTATTTGTTTTGATTGCTAGCATTTATTTCCTTATCTTCTTCATTTAGAAATATTATTTATATTTATAAGCACCTAAATAACTACCAACAGAATTACAATTGCAGCACATCTACTATATTAGCAATCTCACAAAATGAGTTATTGAATGGCGAATTAGACAGAATAACAAATTCATTATTCCGTAACTAAGTAAAGATGAAGACGACCTACTGACCTACGTGCGGACTATAGATCCTACACATAGAAGCAATTGTAACGCACTTTATTGCAAATAGACTAATCCGTTTAGCCATGTAAGTAGTAAGTAGCTATTAATGATAGAGAAAAAACATTTCAACTTTAAATGTTTTAACGTAACTGCCATAGTATCTGAAATTAATCTGTCATGTCATGTATTTGCAGCCGATATGGTTCAATTGTGAAACATTGTACATATTTATTTACTTATTTTAGGAAAATATTACCATTCTATTAACGGCATCCTAACAACACATGTATCAGTCATACATATACGTGTTGATAGAGTAATATTAATAAATGCTCATATTAAATCATATTGTTTTACGATATTTCTAATTACTTACCATGATGTAGATAATATAATAATATAATTATTAACAGTAATGTTTTGTCTGTAGAATTAATTTACTATAGACTCAATAAAATGGCAATTCGTACTAACACCAAGATAATTAACTGAATCACAATTAAAATTATATGACTTCAGTTTTCGTATCTCTTAACATTTTTCATGCACCTACATAATAATACTGCATGTATGGTAATTTCCTGCTTTGCGAATTTATAAGCACTATGATGTATTGAAGAGAAAATAAACTGTATATTCTTTTAATCAATTTAGCGAAGAGGAACCCACAAAATGCATTCTTGTTCAACTTTGAAATGAACATTTAAACATTTTAGCAACGACACAAGCATTACGGACACCACATACAAATTAGTATACTCATTGATCCATATAGCCATGCAGCAAGTAATATATATATAAATATCTCAACAATATTTCTGTTCCCTATCCCATGCAACGCAAACACAGCGCCACAAGATCTAAATAATAACTAGGTATACGAGCAAAATTTTAGTATAATTGCGTGAAATGGAATGGTTGAGGAAACTTACGCACGAGATTCACTGTTACACCAATTAATTTATAGTATGTAGCAGAAATGCTTCTTTGCTAATATAATGTACGTACATTACTTATGTATTCTAACACGATCTCACACCACTACCACACAATATAATAGTACACCAATTTCTTGTTGACTGATAGAAATCGTAGCAATAATAAGCAAGTAAAGTACTATCATGACTAATAGCATACGCACACGGCAGTAAAGAAATAAAAGAAACAAAGCAATAAAATACTTGCAGTCACACTATCTAACTAAACGCATCAGAGTTTTTGTTAAAAGACAACGATAAAATTAACTCAATTCATAGGAATTCATAGAAATTGCTAATAGTGAAATAAGAGTTCGCAACTTCATTCTATTCTTTTCGATTTTGTACACACATCACAATGTAACACAATTAAGCAGCTCAATACATACATATTATAATGTCTACACATTGCTCCGTTCATATACACAATTGTAAAATGTTGTAGGTAACTAATATGTAGATATGGTATAGGTATGGATTTAACCCTTATATGTATGCACTGGTACATTATAATGTATTTTAATTAATTGTGTTTAACATAATATATGTCTATCTTTTCTTGGACTAAACAAATTCTTATGTTTGAATATAAGGCTCCTGAAATTTTGTTTCAGCTGTTCAACAAAGTAATGCAAAATGGCCTTACCGCTTGATATATTGCAATTAGTCTATTTTGAATTATAATAAATGGTTTCCAAAGAAAATTGCAAATAAAGATTAAAATTATATAGATATCTGGTCCCGTCTTGAATCTTGAACCAAAAATGGCTTAAATATAGCTATTAATAAACTGTAGTGAATGCATCCGTCTTATATGATTGTATATTGGGAATAAATAAGCAAAATGTGCTTAAGTTTAAGTGTACCCATATAACTGCATGCACAGTGTTAAGTATGTTTATTTTCGTAGAATTTAGTTATTGAATCGAATTTTTATTCGAATGATTTTACATACTTATCTATAGTATCTACAGCATATTATCTGTTCTGCTACAGTCAGATTTACTAATATATTGTATATAGTAATATGTGTCTGTAAAATGTAATATGAGGCCTACAAATAATTTGAACCAGATATGGTAAATTAAATCCGACAAATGCTGATGTTCTACAGCAACATAGTTAACTGAACAGATGTGAATGTGAGTACATAGTAAGCTACACTAATTGTAAGTAAACGGAAAAAAACTGTGCTTACGATTTGCCAAAGGCAGATTTACCTGTACATTCTAAGTTCTAAGTCCTACCTACCTAGCGTATCGACTTGTCTGGCAATAGAAAACATTAGTGAAGACGAGAGATATACTTTTGCTATCGTTAGTAGAACGAATGCATATATTTTAGATCTGTAGGTACTTAACTTACTGTCAAAGAAATTAATGTTTAGTGAACTAGTGTATGTATAATATATGACGAATTCTCTTATTAAGTTGTAATGAAAGAATGGTAGTATATGTGCACCCAATCTGTTTGCATTAAATTGCAAACTGTGATTTTCTATTGTGTCTAAAAAGAAAGATAGATTCGACAAGGAAGCCAAATACCAGACGGCAGTTTCATGCTGACGGCTATCTGAATCTGCAAAAATAAATGTGGAGTTTGAGTTAAAGGAGAGCAGAGCAGACTTATGCATGCCATGCATAACTAAACATTTAAATCTTAATGTTTTTTACTTATATTATTTTTGCTGAATGTACTCTACTAATACTAATGTTTGTTATTATTATGGTAAATGATAAGAAACAAACCATTCAAATGGGTAGACTGCAGAGCTAAGTTAAGTTAAAGTAGTTACTGTAAACCTTATAGATAAGCCAAATGCAAATGCTGTATCATGCACTTTGCTCACAATCACAATCAGTTTGCATTGCACTCATGATTTATAATAACATTTACATTGGGGCTTGGGCCCCATAATATTTCAATTGGCTAGAAATTGTTTTCTTTATGGTTTGAGTTAGTGAGTGAATGTGCTTGAAAATAACGCATTGTAGAATTTGTAGATTGTAAGCATAGGGACACGTAAAAAACGCTTGCATGCAATACAAAATGCAATACAGGACAATAGAGATATTTATTGTAGATTTACTATGCACTAAACATTTTGTAAATTCCACAGCAGGATTTAATGCAAAATACGAGTACTACAATACAATACATGTATGTGCACTAAGTTACGTACATATAGTACATAAACAAAGAATGTTACAAACTTACAAATGCAAAGTCACTTTTCGGTTGTAGATGATGTAATGAGAATTTTCACTTTTATTGCACTTCCATCACTCATTCCACAGCTAATAAAAACTAAGCTCGTTTAAGAAAGTCTGTCGCTTTAATACTTGCATGGAATTCACTAACAACACAAACATACCGTCAAGAAAAGACAAGTGCGAAATTTTGCTGACACACAGACACAAAATAATATTTTCATGGAATAAAATTATCCTCATGGATCCATTTTCGCAAAACAGGGACACGTGAAAAATTTAATTTTACAACTTGCTAAATATTAATATTGCAATGCTATGTATTAATGCTACTAGTACAGTACATATCAACAAACAAAAATGAATACACTTACCTTCGAAGTAAATAACTTTAGAGTAAATAGCAACATGAGGCATAGAAGGCAGAAATGCGTAAAATTTGTTTGAAAGAAAAATTGCAGTTAACTCTTTCTTGCATTCTATTGCATTGTAGTCAGTTGAAATATTAAACCACAAGTAATACGCTAATATAAAATAAATCTCCACAAAGTATTATACTTTTGCCTAGGTAAATACAGATATAACACGATTGTTATCCCTTTAAACTTTAAACCATCGAAGATTAAAAGTGTGAACATTTTTTGCTTTGTATTGCAGATTTGTCTCTTGTGTACATAACTCAATATTTTTTCTATATGGTACAGTTTAATACACTTCGACTACAACTGTCAATCTATTTCTATTTGCTTCACTGTACTACAGGTATATGTTATGACAACAGTATTAATTCTAAATAGCAGAATAGCACCTCTGTTAGATACACCTAGTCTATCCACCTTCTTAAAAACAAGCAAAACAAAATGCAAAAACGCTAAAAGTTTAAATACAGACAAATATTGAGATTGGGAATACCTACTTTACGTTTTCCACGCTGGTTTTATAGAACACCTAACTAAAATGTTGCTTCGTTTACGTTTCTTGGTTAGCATTTGCACCTTTATGATATGTAAAAATCAATCGTTAGGTACCTGACTTCGCTTTGGCTTCTCCGATTTCTTTTTGTCACACAATTTACATGAAATGACGTTTAATACAGTACCTAACTTACATGCTTATGTATTTATGTATCTAAAGTAAAAATTAAATGGCAAAAGATGTAATAAAATGTTTATTCGCTTCGTGCACAAAGTATAATATACGCTAAGTAAATGTGTCCAGAATTTAATACACGTGTAGGTACATATTGATATATATTCATTTTTCAAATTGAATACGTTGTTCTTTCTTATATTTTCTCATGTGAATATTCGGCGACTATTTTTTGATAGGTAGGTAACTCATTATTTAAATTACACATTTAATGAACAGAATCACAATGAAATTGCAACTACCTATTTATTATAAATGTTCATTGTGCATAGGTAAGTATATAGGTAAGAGGTAACTACATTATTACAAGATCATGTAGAATGCTTTCCGTAGGACACAGTCTACTAAAACTGAAAAGGAGAGCACTAAACTCAACCCAATTTAACTCTAATGTTAGCTCTCCTCTAAATATTTACAAAAGCAGACATATTTGGATTATTTTTGTCGTGGCTATACTATATATTGTATGACAATCTCTTTACGTTGTTTACAAGGATCTTGCTTCCCAAAATTACTATAATATTGAGAAAATGTACCCATTTTACTTTCGTAAGGAATGAACTCGGTTTCTATTATCTCTTCACATCCTCATCTATATGTAGTTAGTGTTAGTATCACATAAGTAGCTCCTATGTGTGTGTTTGAGAATCGAGATGCCTAAAAACACTCAGGCCAGGCAGGCCATGCCAGGGACGGTAGGTAGGCAGAGAGGCAAACAAAACTTAAAGTTCACATCACATCGCATCATAGTGCTTGAGAGTTGAACTGAACGTAGGCAATTTAGAAAATTGCTTTAATTAATCTTCATGAGACCGTAAAAAGAACAATTCCTATCCTTTGGCCTTTGGTATAACACATAAACACACACATAATGCGTAGGTTGGCGTTGTCTTAGTCCTGTACGTTTGGGATATACACAACTTTTAATCTTCATCTCTAAACCCAGCTTCCATACCCATTGTTATACATACTACGTAAGTAGCGTAGTCACAGACAGCAGAGTAGTCTAGTAAGACAGGTAGGATCACTATATTACTTTACCGTAAAGCTCTATTAATCCTAGCAGATCTTTTGGTCAAGCTCGGTTCTTCATCTCACTCTTCCATTTAGTTTTACAATAATCATTTTGGATTTGGAATTGGAATATACCTAAAACTTATGCACTTTTCTATAGGTATTTAATATATTTAGGTATGATCAAAGGATTCTTTGGATATTTGTTACACTTTTGTATTATTACTCGATAGTGAGTAGTAAAATGTGTAGTAAAAATTATACACATGTATATGAATGCCTCCCGCTAATTATATATCTTTTATTTATCTCTACGCACTGTCTATCTGTATAAAATATCTATATATGTATTTATATATAGTAAAATATAATACTTACTTATTTTCTGGTGAATGATTAGTTAAGTATTTTTATGTGTAAGCTAAATCTAGTAGGGTATGTAGTATGTACAAAGATATATATCTACGTCACCGCACAGTGTATTGTAGCAGAGATATAAACCATACTCCATTTAAAATGTTCTACATATCTACCTGCACTGCAGTGTTGTGTATTAATTACTTATCTTATTTTAATTCTATTAAACAACCGTTTTGTTAAGGTTTTTCCATTTTATGCTATCGTCTTGAATTTATCATTATCGTATATCGTATCTACTACTTACTTATATCCCATACTCCAAACCAACAGTTTATGCATACATAATAAATAAATAACTGTGTGCTGTTGTAAGTATACACATTTTATAATTTCCTATGTTGTCTATGATATGCAAAACAATAATGCATACCATTACCTAATCAACTAACAGAGAAGGTAAGGTATGGTGTGTAGGCTAATTAGATAAATGAAAACGATACAGGTAAATTCTGATTGATATCTAAGGTGTGAGATACAATTATATCTACAATATACCTAACCACTTTTATTTTAAAAATCTACCAATATCTTATTACGAATAAATGAATGACTAGGTCCCACTTATCTCAAACGCCACACACCACGAGCTAATAAATGCAATCATCTCAATTTTGTTTTATGATTTGCTATCTCATAATCGCATAAAGATAAATTGGGATAAGCATTAGAAGGTAGGGTAGAACTCTTTTATACTGAAGTAGGTACCTGCTACTTTTAATTTACACTTTTAATAGGGTAAAGATATCAAACACAATAAGTATGTTGTTGGGCAAGTCAATATAAGTGTCACTATTAGAGTATTCCAAATGTTTCCACTCGTTTCTTGGATTATTAAGTTTTAGAGAGTATTGAATAACTCTTTCGTATTGGTATCCTTGCAGAGTAAGATGTGGGCGTAAAGTATGTATCAATAGTACTGAATTGTTATAATAAAAATCGATTTACGTCATATTATGTAATTAAATACAATACAAGCTTATTATAGTATCAATGTATATTTTAACACACTGTACATTTAATTCGTAAAAAATTCATTAATTAATAAACCTTTAATTAGTATAATTACCTCTGTTCTGTTATGAGCATTTTATTTGTATAAGTTAAAATATTTAAGTAATTGGTCTATTCTAAATATAATTTGCAATGGAAAATTACTTTATAAATAATAAAGTACTAATTAAAGATATCTGGTATAGATTGGAGAAATAAATACTAAAATTATTCACTAATATGTTTGTATTGCATTTCCCATTTTGCTTTCGTTAAATTATAAGAAATAGTGTCAACTATCCGACACTGATATCATTGGTATCAGTGTCTCTTTGCTGATTCTGAATTGTTCCCTGTCCGCCGATAAGCAACCCAATGAAATGTGGTTATGTATGTTTATTATGGTTTCTCTTTCTTTTATGAAAGTACCATGCAGACGGAGTACTTGTTAATAGTTAGGTAGTGATACATAGTTGCTAGTTCTGCTATCCATTTATTCATACTAAATAGTACCTGCCTACCATAATTCGCAGTTCTTTCTTTTATAAATAAATAAGTACATAATTGTAGTATGACTGTTTTGCCACTTCAGGAATAGGTAGTCCATTATTATATGCATTAGGTACATGGACTTTCTATATCTGTATTTGAGTAGGATTCTTGATTTTTGTGGCTATTTGTATTTTGTATTTATCTGTGTAGCATGCTGTGTATACTTTTTATTCATAGCTAATGTAATTATATGTGTAAGTTATTCTTTTGATTTTGAACCGCAGTTTAATGCATATAGTAGTTCACTCATTCATTCATAGCGGAATGCTATCTCAAAATTAAATCATGTAGACTGCATAATTGCAAATTGTTAATTATCTAATTAAATAAAATTTTTCTTTGTTTATTTCGTTTACGCTATGCAAGTTACACAATAAGTTTCCATGTAAATTGAGTATCACACCAGTTCTATATAAATATCCAAACAACAAATAAATACCGTCCATTTCCTGTTGTAGTCATTGATTGCAAATGGTAAAAATAATTTATTACATATCTATATAATATGTAGTGAATGGAACAATTTAAAAATTACGAATTATTTGCAGAATAATGTGAATAATGCATTTATTATGCATAAACAATAAACCGCAATATTCTAGTTTTGTATTACATTATGTTCTAGACGCACTAAAGTAAATTGTTTGCATGCAGATAATAAAGTAAAATTGAAAGTGTGCATACTTACAAATAAAAGAGATGTAGAAACTGATTATAAACAACCAGTTGAGATATGAAGATCGTGTAATTTGCAATTAACGGCGCAATCTGCCTTTATAATTATTGTGCACTTAAGCTGTTACGTATTTAGCTCTAGTGCTCACTTATAATAAAATGGAAAATCTGTAGAAACTATTTATGTACGCAAAATCTATTTTTAGTTACGCATTATAATAATGTATGTGCTATGCATTCTAGAATTGGCAGTTGTAGCAAATCTTTGTGGTAATACCAAAGTGCCTACATATTCTGATTGCGAGTCGGCTGCTTGCATTCTGTATTTTACAAGGTGGTTTGCTTTGCTTTGGTTTTAGTTTTACTATCTATTGTAATCTATACTAACTAAGCGTTCTGCATCAGCCTATCACTACAAATTTGAATTAGCCAGCTATTTATCTGTACTTATCAATGGTAACATAGTCTTAATAGCCATTCTATTATAATATTTATGTAAATACTTTGTAGATATACACTATTTCTCAGAATTTAATACTGATACATATATTTGTAATTAATATTAATTCCATAAACATCTAATATAATTATGTGCACTAATTCATATAAACTAATATGCACTATACATACAATTAGCTAAGATTTGATGTATTATCTAGTATACATATGTCCATATTATATTTTGTAGTTACCACACGCGTAAACGTACACTATGTTAAGTTGGGTAAAAATACTTTTATGCAAAATGTATTGAACAGAATTGCACAAACAGTCTTGTTTAATTGATAAAGGACTTTCGCCTTTACTACGATTTGTATGGCTTTATTTCATTGTTTAGGTATAGAATATTGCTGATCAAAGGATGAATTGTTAATGGAAACGAAGTTCCCTTTTTCACTATTGCGATACATTCTTATTGTTTAAATCTCTTTGCCTAATGAAAAATCATGTAACCATAGTTCATTTAAATCGCAGAAACTTATTGCAACAAGTAAAAATAAACATACTCAGAGTTCTTGGCTCTAATTCCATAAAAATTAAAACAACAAAAAAGGAAAGATTCAATGAAACATACACTATGTACATAATAAGTATATTAAAGATTAATCCTTTCTAAGGTTTATTCCGATTGTAAGAAATAGGCAATGATAATTTTGAAAGTACTTTTTCAATAATGTACTTACGTTCAAAATTGGAGTTCCAATGCTGTGGTTTACTTGTTTTGAAAGAAATCGCTTTATCTTGGCACAATATAATACAATGCTAACCAAACGTTTTACTTTTCTTGTAAAAAATCACTTGAGCTGAGTAACACGTAGAAAGGGAAGATTAATTTACAGGTATATTTCCATATTGTTGACAGGATGTAAATAGTAGCAGGTTGCTTTTATGGTAATATTACGAATTACAATTCCATGTTGTATAAAGAAAGGTAGTGGTGATCTAGTTTTTCCTTTGAGAGCACCCTTAATCACTGTGACATTAGTATAGTGCAGAAATCAATCACGATCCCGAAGTAAATAAGTGCAAATGAACACAAGAAACAAAAAGAGCAATTTTGGATCCAGATAAATTGCACTAGTAATATATTATTTCTCTTCAACAGATAATTTATATCGGAACTTTGTTTTTACAATTCATGGTAGACCATTTTCATATAGGTAGCACAGTGGTTTTTAAATAAATTAATATCTTGAACATTTCCAAAAATATTCGTTCTCATTTCATGTTCTTTGTAAATAAATTGTCTCAATTATGACGAGATGAAGGGAAGCACAAAATAAGTAACTAAAATAGAGAATCTTTGCACAAAATACTGGATGAGCTAAGTTGTATTTGTAAGCGAGTGTGATAAAAATAAAAATAAATCTATAATGTAGAGAGGAGAATCAAATTGAGAATGGATAGGTTGATTTACTTTCTTTGCTTCCTGAATGATCTGGTTGAGATGAGAATAGAAGATCAGTCTCACAGAGAAGAGAGAGAAGAACTAGCTCTAAATACTAAGTATGGTATTATGCTATACAAATCACGATGCACTTTACCTTACACTGAACGTGTAAACAAAATAAGTACATTGCTTCCCTTATAATATTATTATTATGGGTTAAGAAAAAGAGCCAAGACAGCTTGGAACTAAATTGATTGTGATTCTAATGCGAGGTATGTTAGTAAACTGAAGTAAGCTACAGTAAAGCAAATTCTCTAGTACTTAGAAGGCAGGAAGATGAACTATCTGTATTATGTTATATTATTATGTACTGACAGATTAGTTTCTACAGAAGAACCAACGAAACAGAATTTCAAGAGTGAAATGAACCAGTTCAGTAATGAAATACAAATAGCTCGTCTCGTCCTATACTCCAATGTAAAATCGAATGTAAATTCTAAACTGTACGGTAAGTACTTTACAGTAATGTGTACAAAGTCTCTTCTCTTTCTATCGATTGTGGAGAATGATTTGGTTTATTTCTATTATAAACCTTAGCTTTGCTCTCCGATGAGATGAGATTCAAACTTTACGTTCTTTCTATATTATACTCCTACTTAACATTGTTTCACTAAATAAACTCTGTCTTCTAGCAGAACATACAAAATACTACAGCAACAGCTTATAGCCACAGATTTAGTTATGTAGGTACGTATACTACACTGTATGTACTGTATGCAGTCCAAATTCGCTGTTTTACTCGTTTTACTTACAAACAGAAACAGAATATTTATTATTGTTATGTTGTTGTGTTGTGGAGTACCGACCGCTTACACTAACTGCAATATACACACTAACTTAACTACAGGCACTAATGTACATTATCTAAAGTGTCTACCTAATTCGCAATATTACAAGAGTCACTTCACTATCTTTTGCTCTGTGTATTTTACATGTAGGGGTGAGAAGTAAGAAATTATTACACTATACCTACTCTGCTATAAGTAAGTAAGCTCTTGCAATACAATACCTGTTGATACTAATATTAAAGCAATGCAACGTACTAAGTTGGTTGCTTTTTGTGTTTCAGGATACGTTTTAAAGTTTAACCGTTGTATTGTAACTAATCTAGAGTACTAATACTACTGCACTGTACGATGCTTAGTTAGTAAAAGTTGAGTAAATTGAATTATATCTGTCTATGCATTTATATCAGTAGATATGTGTATGTAGGTATGTATTTATATGCAATGTATGCAATGTGCCTTAACTTATTAGACTTGGCTTGGTTTGACTTTTGGTTCATTTCTTGGTAAATAAAAATGTACAGGGAAGGAGGAATGATGAGATGAGGCTGACTTGGATCTTTAGGTCTGTTGGAACATTTGGAAGTTGAAAACGAGATCAATCTTTGATATAAAAGTAGGTATTAGTGTAGTAAGTAACTAAGGTATTCTTGTAACCTGTATTGCGAACTATTTAATGCAATTATGTACCTTCATTGTGTCTATTATTAGTGATATGCTATCTTTAACAGTGCAGGCCATACTATAGGTATACTATACTAAATAATAATATTATAGGAATATGTGTAGTGATTGGAGTTGGGTAAACGTAGCTATACGGTAGATTTAAACCAAAAAATAATCTGCCATTTGCCTTCTACTAAAGATTGGTTTAGTTGGTTAAATTATAGTTGTTTAATTGGAAACTGCTACATATTTGAATCAAAGATAACTTATTTAGAGTATCCCTATTATCCTTTTATTAAGGAACTTGACTTTAATAGTGACTGCTTTGTCTCTCTGTCCGTTTGCACGGTAATTCAAAAACGTTTTGAGATACCGACTTCAAAGTTTCTGTATATCCTAGAGAGGTACTCACAGGTTTACTCTGCTGCTATCCCAAGGAAGTTTATTAATCTCTATTTATCCCTCAAACAGAAAACTCCAATTAAACTGCCACCTAATACAGTACAGGGGCAATACAGTAACTACGATTAAGAGACTTTCTTGGGATAGTCCAAGGTGTAAACCGGATAGTAGTACCATGAAGGAACTGACTGAAATATGATTCAAATCTACAACACCCCCTCGGAGTTATGACCACGTCCACAATTTTTTAAATTGAAACATAAGTGGAATATCGTTGGAAAGCTTTTTAGTCAACTATGAATTTCAATTTACTCCAAACAGGGCACATTGAGATTTCGTGAGTATTCAACCACCACGATCACCATGATGATCCTCATATGATACACAAAGCAATTAATTTGAGATAACACCCCTCCTTTTCTACAATGGTTACCACAGTTTATTTAAACCTGCATCTTGCCTTGCATTATATTATTGCATTCTACCCTTTCCTATTTATCTTTAACTTTTATCGCATTTCTTATGTACAATCTAATTCGAGGCAACCACAAACTGATATCTAGGTGCCTACATGATTATATTGTAATTTGTAATATTGGCATGGCATATCTTATATTACAGATCAATGTGATCCATTTTAGTTTTAGTGTAACAAATTATTCCCAGTAAAATATAACAATGCAAATTACGCGTAGAAGGGATAAGTGCACTTCTTTTGTATCAAATCGAATCAAATGTAGGTTTATGTTGTGTGGTGTATGCATATTTAATATAAATAGATGAGAATTGCAGGTAGATATTGTGATTTATAAAAACAACTGGGTGAAAGAAGTTTAAATGCTAATAAGGGAGAATGTCACAGGCATGTACGTCATGAAATTGGTTGAACAAAATACAATTTTGGCCATAGCGTTCTTATCATACGTATGTAAACTAGGTTGCGTTTTAGGTGTGTTCCAAATAATATGTTTCTCATTAATGGGCAATTTACAGTAGCATTGTATAGTATAGTAGTCTGTGAAATGCCAATTTAATTCCAATGATTATATGGAATCCTGACAAAAAAAACATTCATTGATGCTAAACACGAATTAGATAATATCGACAAACTTTTAAATTAAAATTTAAAACCCTTAAAGCATCATAATATCATATAGTAAATAATGATAATTGTCCAGTTTATGTAAAATCATTAATACTATTATAAATATAGCTACCAAACTTAATTAGTTCAAATGTCTTATACTTTACATGTATTTACTTTCAAACATGTTGGATACATATTAATGAGGATAATTAAATAGTTTCTAAAGCCAGTGTGGTTACACACAACAGGGTTATGCATTATAACTACCTGTGTACAATACTCAGATGTTTGATAAAAAAATTAAAACCACTTTGCATATTTACGTGTCGTTAGTGTTTGCACCCAATATATTAACGCATCTATAGATAACTTTGTCACAATCGTTACGCATGTACATATTTACCTAGTTTGCGTAACAGCATACGCTACGGTACCAATCAAAATCTTGGTGCTATTCGGGTGCTCTTACTTAAGTATCTTTGAAAGCAGGTTACACACAATCTTTGATCATTCCCTTCCTGTTTTCCCCGCTAATGCAGACAATAGATATTTACTGTACTATTTGTATTTAGTAAAATAGATGACAAATGAAAATTGAACTTTTTTCTTATAAATAGGGATACATATATGTTTACAAATGTAGGTTGCATTAAATCCAAGCCGTTGAACTCTATGTTTTGTGCAGCCATGCTAACCGCACTCACAACAATGGAATCGCCAACGACTTCGTATAACCATCTCATCGTAGCCAACTTATCACATAAGTCAGTGAGTCAAGCAAAGCAACCTTTCTTGCAAAATTCCCTTGAGGAGCAGAAAGAATATTATCCATTCTATCACTTCTATTTCACCAAAGGGAACAAACATTTATTATCTTAGGGATATTTTTAAATGCATTCTCCCGTTAATTTTATGTGCATATTGCTAGAAAAACAAACTCATAGGAATTGTTTTGCTTATATCAAAATAAAAATAAGTTTATTTATTTTATTTTCTGTAAATATGTATTTCGGATGGAATTAGCTTGGAAATCAAATAATGTAAAATACTTACAAAACAGTAATAATTTTATGGTTTAAATGTTTTATGTCACTTTCTGCAAATGATCTCCATTTGTGAGAATGGAGGCTTTTGCGACCCCTCCTAAACATTTCGGATTTCGATTACTAGAAGTCGGTTCACAATCTAGTGTATTTAGTTACAAAGGATGTAATCATCAGTATTGCATATATGTAATATAAAAGTATTTATGCAGACAACTTTAAATTCTCAATAGTTCTACTAAATACAAAAACGTTATGTGTGAACGTTCCCAAATACATTTTTGCAACTACGCTTCGGCTATTGTGTCGTCTACTAGGTACTCTGGTAAATCCTTTCATATATTATTGTCTACATATAAGTACAAACTGCTCTATCATAATATTTTCAGTGAGTAAAATACTCGCTACCTCAATTCAGATCTTTCTTCTGAGCTAGCTAACCAAAGTAGGTATTGACAATATAGTGGTATAGTATGTCTATACAATTCTTTTCCGCGAAAAAACCTAACTAACGTGTAAAACGCGAGTAGTATGTATATTCATTCAATTTAGCAAAATCTCCCAAATGCTAATAATATTATATCTAAAGATATAAAGAACATTTCTTTAATCTTAAGTAGGTACGACAACCACCACCAAAGGATAAGTATAATATCGTTCAGGCGAACAATAAAAGTGTGCGTATATATGTACATAAAATTAAGCCAGAGACGTGTTACGTTTTCTTGTGTCAGCTATAGACATAATAATGTAATATATGTGATGTAGTGTTAGTGTCTATTTAAAGAACTAGTTTCAGTTCAGGTGCTTTGGTACGTGTAACATTAGTTTTCTCTACACCACTACCTACCTTCATTCAACTCTTAATGTTACATCTTTTTATGACGTCTTCCTTGATTCTCATCATCGCATTGGTAAGGCTGTGTCCCATTTCAACAACCAAACTGATGCTTCAACAAACCACCTACTTAATTGCCAGTAGGGAACGTTTCTTTTCATCGACACACTATGAGCAATAATAACACATTGAATTTTGTATAAATAATAGTAAATGCTTCTGTGGAAGTAAAGTTTGTTTTCAAATGATTGTAGGCGCCCTTATATAATTTATATTCTATTACACTACCCCTACTGTCACAGTCATTGCATTGCTAAATCAATACTAAATATTTTCAGACAATATACTCTTTCACTAACCTATTTTTGCACGAGTCTGTGGCTAGGTTACATCAGGGTGGGAGAAAACAGAACCCAAAAGCATAAAAGCATTGTTGATGTTTATTGCATCCGTTGTAGTATTTATAGTATGATTACTGATTACAGTGACAAAATACTCACAAATAAGGCGTATACAATTATAGACAAAGTTTACACAGATAATTTCTGAAAGTGTTTTAAATGATAATTTTCAACACATTTATAATAATTGATACTTAAAACATTAAATGTCCTAAAACCCAAACCTATGAATTTGAAACGGTACACTTTGTATTTAATTGCCTTTGCTTTTATGTAGTCGTGTCTGTTTCTTTAAAAAATAATTATACATTTTCTTTGCGTAAACATTTTTATGTTGCTGTCAATAATATATTATACATTGTAAATAAGTGAGACAAACTCGAACTGTTTAATTTTAGCTAACAACCAAAATTTCAGTGCTCTTTTGTTAACATATATAAGTATGTAATTGATAAATCTCTTATTTTGCAGACAGTTTATTTTACTTTACTACTCTATATTATCTTATAGTACCAAAGGAAAATATTGGATTAGATGCATGAGGAAAATCATTAATTATACCCCTAATGTCCTTGCCCACCTTAAACAGTTAATGATATTCTTCTGAAACTCTCACATTCTACGCATACGATGTAGACAATATGCAACGTAAGTGACACTGTTCTTGAGGGGCGTTATGATCTTAGCACTTTTGTCAAATTTTCTGGCACTCTCTACCTAAGGATGCACAACATTAAGTACTACCTTCTCAGAGGTCGTTTTTAATTTAAATATACCGTATTTAAATTTAACTCAGTGACTTTAGTCACATTTACAAACGAAACACTGCTTTTAATTATAAAACTCCTTTTTTGTACAAGATGTATTTAAAATAATGTGCAATGACATTTGAGCATATAAATGTATTCATAAATTCTAAAGCTTTGAAGCTACCACATCCTATTTCAGGTATTTCAGTTTGCAATTGTATTTCACCATGTTGCTTAAGTTAAATTTTGATAAGTGACAAAAAGAAGAAATTGTGATTTTTATAAGGAAAAGGCTTAATAAAGTATCACGAAAGTCTTCAATTGTTGTTGCAAGCAGTTGTGCCCGGCCAAAATAATTTTACTATACTAATATAATATGTATTAATGCATACAACATATTTTAAATAAAAAAGCTCAAGTAAATGTAACATTATAGTTTTTATCTTCCGTTACTAATGTAAATACGACTTATTTGTATCAGATCACACCTTTTAAAACAGAGTGTTAATAGTGAAGTAATTGTAAATACTTGGGTACATGGTAATTTGTGTGTCTAATCTCTAGTGTAATCGTTAATCTCTAATCTCATGCAATTCATGCTGCAATAAACATTACCGGCGAGCGTTGCTTCGCACAATGGCACACATGATCCACATACATAACATGTCTTTAAGATGATGTATCTGAACCGTGAGAAATGGCAAACCTCTAAATAACCCCAATTGACACTGGTATGTTGCTAGCAAGGCCGTCGAGTCTATCTAATATTTTCTGATTTCTTGCGATATGTTGTGGTAAGCTTAAAAGTAATCTGCAAAATGTAATCTTATTTAGCAGAATAGATTTCAATCTAAAGGTATCATTTTCAGGCGAAATAAGCTAACGGACCAAAAATTTGGAAATCAACTATATTAGAGTCAATGTAATGTAAGATGTCAGCTTGGTAGAAGCTTACCTAAATTAGAAATAGGACTGTACCTGGTGGATAAAGCCTAAAAACCAACGAGTAAGTCAAATTACAGTGTTACTCTCCGCTTTAAAATAATTTTAAGAAATGCGAACGCTCCAATATAGTATGTAAACTGTAAACATTGGAACATTGAAAGCAATGATACCAAGTAGATATATTTCCAATGGTATACAAAATAATATAAATTGTGAAACTTGTTATGGAACAAATGAAAGTTAACACATAATGACATAATACGCCGACGATGAGTTTTGCGAATTTAAAGTTTTTTCATTTCATGTCACATTTACAAAATATTCAGTTTCTGTATATTTTTATCATTTAAATGCGGAATTACATTTTGTAACAAAATAGTAAGCTCGAGCAGATGTAAATCATTTGGACCTCACGAAGCAAATCTAATGGTCGATCACGTAATAAAATTCATCCAATTCGCTAGATGCTTTAGAAACTATTTTGTTGTACAATAGCTGTGAAAAGGGCTTTGAAAAACAGCTCACAGAATACTGTCAGGGAAATAATGATTACATAAATAGTTCGCCATTCAGGCAGACCCTTAACTTTATACGTTTGGTAAAGAATTACATATTATATGACCAATTTTATAATTAGTTCATTGCTTGGAAAACCTTAATTAGTAATGTGTTTGAAGTAATAAGGATACATGCCGACAAAATACCACTTTCTTTAAGATAATGCTACGAGTAGAGTCATTGAAACAAGAAAAGCACATCCTTTTACTTTTTAATTGACAGTTGACATACGATAACTAATATTAAATATTATACTAATGCACTATGTAATGAAGAACACTGGTTACTTATGAGTAACCAAATAATAGACACACCCATAATTAGAGTATTATCAATTATGCACCCTTAATTTGTGCATGACCAGGTTGCATAAACACTATAGTCTTAATGATATTACAAACCTTTGCCTTGGTTTCAAGTTTTAATCCTGATCTTTAACACTCTACTGTTACTACATTTGGAAACCAAGTAAAAATAAACCGTTTTGCTAATAATGCTTTGGTAGTATAAAATTAACTATAAATCGTAGTGAGGTGTTTATAGCCCAACCCTACAGCGTTACAAATGGCAATGCGAAATGTAGCTAATGAATAAAAGACATTAATAATTCAACCATGAAAATACAAATCAGCGTAGGTTAATACTTGGAACCAATAATCCCTTTACCATCCAACTTATTGTCATGTTAAATATTTTTATTAAATAAAGTAAATAATATCCTTAATGAGTTATGAGGAAATTATGCTAAACCTCTTTAGATAATTATGTACATAGTTTGGTATTCTGTTAAAATATTTACAACTAAATGAACTATTTTTCTAAGTTGTGTAACTCCAAGTAAAAGTTACAATATTTATAATATAAAGAAAGATGCAATTTAAAGTTCATAATTGTCATTTCCTCTAATTTATAAGTAATTATCCATCGATTTCCAAGGTTATTAAACTGTATTAAACCGTGAACTTTAATTTTTAAATGGTACGCCTTAATACTATATTATATTAATTGAACGCCCCATTTTTTCACCACGCATTAAGCTATTAGCTTAAATTTTTAGGAATGAAGTATGATCTTATGAATAAAATGTTTACAAATATGTACCGCATTATAATACAAGATTATAACGTTTATACAGATGTTATAATATGTTCTGTATGGTATAAGTAGTACCAAAGCAAAAGTACTAACACTGTATTAAACATAAGGTTTTTGAGATAAAAACATAACATGCAAGATGTACAAGTAACAAGGCATTAAAATATCACAAAGGTTGAACCAGGAATGAAATCAATTCTGCAGTTGACTAGAATTTTCCTATTTCAATTCCACCCATTGTGCAAGTCTCCATCCATCCATTTCATCTATCCATGCATTGCATTGGTTCGCTTGCTATCTGAGTTTGTTGAGGGATTAGGAGCTAGAGAAAATTTGGAATTGAAGCCGGAACTAAAGTGTGGAGTGAGATACGCAATGATTATATGCAGATGATCGCTAAAGCCTTACCAAAATTCTACCCAGAGAGATTGCAAAATTTAGCGTGAATCTCAATATTTATACTTGTATGTATGGATCACAGACAGTAGACTACAGTCAGTACAGTGTAACTTATTTTTTAACACGTACAAAGTTTACTAAGGTATGTAGATGCATTCAACGCGGACAGAAAGACTGACAGAAGCTATTTAAGGTAAATAAATGCATTTATCCACCTTACCACTCTTCTCATCTAAAAGGTATTCGCAATCAAATCAGTGTACCGTCTGAATTTTCTTGTATAAGATATCCTTAAATTTTCTTATGCTATTTCGTTTCTTTGCAATTTGAGCTACAGCGAGTAGCTATATATACATAGTTATATAATTACTTATAATAAATTTTGTTTTTTATATGCATGTATTAAATATCTAATAATTTTACCAAACTCTCAGTAAAAATATAAGTACGCGGAATTTTTCTCTTGCAGGAAATATTTAATTAGAAAATATATTGCACTAATAAAATTTTAAGTCCTAATTTATAGTCAATCATCAAAATGAACTGTTTGTATGAGCAAATTCTACAGAGCCCATCTATTATATACCTTTCCTTGTCTATGGCGAACCTTATAGCGATGCAAGGTTTATAATACACATATAAAATCGCAGGTGTTGATTTTTATTATAACGATATCTTATTTATTAGAAATGTTATGTTATTTATTTATTATTTAGTTTACTTTTTAAATTAGGTTTTAGTGATATATTAGGAGTAGAACACTATGTAAATCCGTTATAGTATTTAGCTTCCATAAACAAGAGCGATATTTATAGTATCAAACGGTGCTCCTTTAGTGGTTAGCTATGCTTATATAAATATTCTCCTCCAATAATTACATTTTTTTCATTTTAGATAAATTAGAGTAAAACAGACATGTAATTTCTTAATTCTTTAACCTCACGATCAGTTATATCAATACCAATATCATCAGCTAAGACAAGAGCAATTTAAAGGTGTATTAATATCTGCTACTATAGCATAATGTACCTATAGGTATATATATAGCATTTATTTTGGCATTATAAACAGTTAATACATTAGTTTTGAAGAAAAAATCACAGTCACTTCCATCTTCCTTCATCCTCATGTTTTCAAATCTAGTCATTGTTGCTTTTTCACAAGCTTCAGCCTAGCAATGAACAAATTCCACATACATTTGATCAAATTACCTTTACTACCTAGTTTAGTCAGGTACTTTTTTCTCCCCTGTGCTAAATTATATTATAATACTCAATTAGGTATTGCACAAAAGAAACATGCAACATGTATTTCTTATTATTCGCACAATCTACAAATACTTGTGATTAGGGTTGCAGATGTATCTATTGATGTATGAATGAATGTAAGTATTTTTCATATAATGTGCGAGCATTTCTATTATTCGCTATCAGGGGCTGTGGATATTTATAATATGGCTACAAAGATGCAACTGCTCGCATAGCAGCAATACCTAAAATCATCAGTTGCAAAATGATAGCTATAGTTAGCTGGTATTGTAAAATAGATAACATAACAGGGATGTGTCATGTTTGCAATTCAGTTTATTAGATAAAAGGCACGCACTTAACGATAACGCTATTTCTACTTTAGTTCTAATTTATACATGGTAACTACCTATAAGTATATACATGCTGCAAAGTGCAAATGCGAATGGCAAAAATGTAACATTTTATCAGTTTTTAAGACTCGTGTCTTGCGTATTTCTCAGATATTTTTTAAGTATATTAAGTGGGTCAGTTAAAACAGACGTGTAAGTACTAAATTTTTGTCATCTATTTAAATGAAAAGTATTTTAGCTATGATTATAATAACCTAATCTACTTATTAATAGCGTAGTGCCCAATATCTCCAAAAATGTGTCCTCCCACATGGAATTTCTTTTATTACATGCGTTTAATTTGCATTTATTAGATGCATAGTAGAAATAGTAGAATACATACTCTTTTAGATCTAAAACTATCTATCGATACATTAACATCGACATTGTTTTGGACTAAATGTTATACTTTAAAAAGTCTGAACTGTCACAGCGTTAATAAACCACTGCAGTTAAATGTTATGAAGAGTGTTACAGGATATAGGTAACAGGTACACCGCTGTTTTTGTTTGATTACGTCTTCACCTGTTAACCCAAAACGAGTGGTTATATTATCTGTACGAATAGAATGTCGTATTCGTTTCTAATAATAAATAGGCTATGCTTGTCTACTTGCTAAATGTTTATTCAATTTCTTCCTGTACAGAAAACATCAGTCAACCGTAACTATGCAAATCACATAAATGGTGATCTTAAAAGACTTACAGAAGATCGACTATATGCGTATGGAATTTAACCTAATACATAATGAAAATTGCTATGCGATAAAAATGAAGAGCTACGAAGAGTTATAGTTATGTATGTGCTACGCATCAATTTCGAGGGACTCTAAAAATGTAAATTGCGAATTTAGTAGATATCAGAAATAGTAGTCAATTGCCTCACTGTGTGCTGAAGTTTAAGTAATAATTATGTTTAGTTTTAAGACAACAGCGTGCATTTATTCATATTCGTTATAATAGCTAATTTTCCAGAGTTAGTAGCAACAGGTAGCCAGCAAATATAGATATATTTATTATCAATTATTTATTCATTATATTTTGTACTCTAAAGGCTACTTAATAGGCTTTACTTTCTAGACTGTTAATTACGTAGAGTATAGCAAATAAGCAAAGAGCCCGGCGTAACTGCGTAACTCTTAATTTTTTGATATACTTGAGACGAAGGCTCAATTTACCATAAGTCTCTTTTAATCGCGTACGTAGTTATAAAAACTATATACAGAGTAAGGAGAATTTAATTGTTTATTAACACTAAAGGATCTTTTTTAGGATTACTTTTAGTTGGATTAAGATTAATCGGTTATTAAGTTAGCTAGTTATTAGTATTAGTAGTAAGGATAAGGAATTATGCAACATTCTGCTAAAATGCTTTTCTTCCCAGATTAGCTAGTTTGTAGTAGGCTAAAAAGTAGGCAGTAGACATCTAGTGTTGTTTAGCACACTGTAATCCAAATTCCAACGTTCATAATTCCTCTACATTGTAGATGGATGCAGTGACTCTAGTTTGCCTAACGCTACAAGTCAGCTCAAGAATTCTTGTACCACGCTGCTGAAAAAGTAATTTCTTTGTTCACGCACCTCACTTCGTTCGTAATCGTATAATAAACACCGTATTGGAAATAAAATTGAGAAAAATTACCCAAGTATTATTGTGCTTTGTATCAATAGTCTCCAGATATATAAGATATAAGATATTCAATAATTCATGCACTCTAATTTCTATTATAATCTAATAAATAAAGTATGGGCAATATGGGTATGGCATGTCATAAAACTACAATAACTCTATTATTAGACAATCGTTTGGATAGGTACTCTGGGTATCGATCAATTACTTGCTTGGTAGTGTTAATTATTGTCATTCAGATGTCATGTTCAAATCAAAATGACACTTCGTTTTATTACATAGTATTCACTAACAATAAGACATTTAAATTTTAATCTCATTTACAACCAATTGTTTCTCAAAAACAAATCGCATTATGGGAAAGTGATAATAAATTTTACTTACGGTTACAGCAAAGAGCCTTCTGTGCATATTAAATAGTACCCGATACGCTAAAACTCTATATTACAAAATAATTTTTAAACTGATGAATCAATTAGTATATTTGTATGCATTAGCCTTACATTTTTTGCATTATCAATGTGGATAAGCACGATATACAAAGTAAAAGATTAGAAGATAATGTATGTACATTAGAAAAATGTACTCATTATAGTGTAAGTTATATTAGACGATGTAGGGTATTTTACAGAAATATAATAACTATATATATACAAATACTACATCGAAAAACGGGTACCTGCAATATTTATGCTTTTTAGTTTAGGTGTAGGTACTTTTAAGTAATGAGTCTTAAAGTTTGCTTTGAGTGTGAAATAATATATAATAATAGGTAGGTGTACACGGAGTCCAGGAGTCATAATTAGTATGTGTAGTTTAGTTACACATACAATACAATAAAAATGTTTAAAATATTGAAGACAATAAATAATGACAACTAAAATTATAAATAGTGTAAAGAATTCATTTGAACTCAAATGTGTAGTTTCGTCAGCCTTTCTCCAGCTTCATTTAAAATCCAATCAGTTTTGAAGTTGCGAATGATTTACCCTAACTGGAACATGAAAATGCTCAACGTTATATAACCTAGTACTATAAAGACCCTTGTAAACAAGACAAGAAAAGCTCATGTAATTAAATTGATGGAGAGTAGACGTGTGGTCCAGAAATAAGTTAAGATTTCAGAAATCGTGTAAGTGAAGAATTTAAACACTTTTCTGACTTCTTTGTATTTAGCTGTAACACAGCCTTAATTTAGGCAGAGAAATGAAGCAATCCAAATCAATTTTGGACAAATCTTAAGACAAAGTATTTAGTGGATCTCCTTATCTTGTTTCTTGACTATAAATTACAAAAATAAATAGTCATCCCCAACCCTACACTCTGACCTGTTATATATTAGATCCGCTTTTCAGTGTCTTCTTTTTACCACGATATTTTTTAGCCATACAAGTTTCAGTGGCTTTATAAATACATACCTAGTAAATAATCATATTAACTACGCATTTAAATTAAAACATTGCAATTCCATGTCAAATACTGCGTATTTAGTGTTACATATTCACCAAATTCCTCTGTAATCATCGTATTCATATGCGTACCTTACCTAGTACCTACTTACCTACCTGCGTTATGCTATGCTATGTAAATGTACATAGGTAAATATTGCATAGTATTACATAGCGAGTAATATAATGGAATGTATTAATTTATGTTGTAGTACGTAGTGTTAAATCGACATGCGGCAGTTTAAGTTAATATTCCATAATGCTGTACAAATACTGCACTCACAATAATATTATGCATATTATGTATAGGTAGCATAATAATATTATATCTTAGGTAGTACTTTAGTACTAGTAAAGATGAGGTACAAACAGCACATCACATCCTCCATGCATATATGTACAATATACATTCACAGTATTATTGCATAGAGAATAATAGTTTCCCGTCCATTTAAATTACGTTACGTTAGTAATGTTTACGTATTGCACTTTCCTACACACAACATCACATTAAACTGTTTGTGAAGAGGAGATTATGTAGTGTAAAGTGTAATATGTACACAGTACATACATATAGCATAGTATGTAATGTAAAGTAGTAGTGAGTGACTTTGTGTCTTTACGGTCGTCGGTCGGGTCTATGGATGGCTGTGACTATGACATTGTACATTGTGTAGTAGTGCACTGTTGACTGCTGTAGAAGATGTGGATGTGGTGGAGACAAGGAATGTGGAGTGGAGAAGCTTAGAATCTTAGGTATTTAGAATGTTCTGAATACTATTACTGGAGTTGAGTCGAAAGGTTATAAAGTTATAACTATAACATCCACACAAAAATTACAAGGTACATTTCCAAGTACCTAACTAGAGTTTAGTTTACATATTGGAGGAGCAAGAATCTGTCTACTAATGTATGTATGCATTATGCACGTAGATTTTCAGTGTAGTGTACTTGTACTTGTAGTCTGTAGTGTAATTGGAGCCGTATCCAGTATAGTTGTGCTTTGCTTAGCTAGCTTTAGTAGTAAAAGACAAAAATATAGATTAGTGCTAGAGTGGAATGTAGTATAGTGTCGTATTCGTATTTAGGAATGCGTGAAGGTAATGTAAGGGTTGTACAATATAAAAGAATTCGCAGAGCTAAGAGCTCATCTTTCGTTTTATGCAGACGGTACAATATTATGCATGCTATGTCTTATGTCATCTAAAATTGAGTAGATAAACCTATTTATTGTACTAGTATGCACATTGTTAAAGAATTAATGTGAAATATGAACTTTGACAAACATTTATACTGTCCTTGTTAATGGTGACACATAAAATATCCACATTAAAGGACAAATTAAATCATTTTGAGGCATTTTTATTTACAAGACTGTTTATTCGGAATTTGGAACACATATACTATTAGCTTGACAAAAATGCATTAATATCTGTGAAGCATTTACAGTTTTAAAATGCCTATTCTACATTATTCTGGAGCAGTTAAAATTTCCATACAGTTTTCAAGAATTTATTTTGTGTTGACATTTACTGAGTATCCCTCATATCTCAGCACATCAAGAAAAATACCACAGTTAGTAGAAGGGTAAGCGTAATGTTTGATGTAATTAATCCTGTTAGAGAGATAAACCGTCTGCATAACAAGAAGAAAGATTTGGTCAACTCAAATGAATACAAGCGTAGGAAAACTAAAATTACTTTGTCAATATTTTAAAAATAAAGGTCTTATTTAGATTTGGGTTGACTATTTATTTATCACGGGTAATGGTTGAAGTATAAATCTACAAGCTACAGTTCAAAAAATTCATATTTCCATGTATTGTTGTGTGGAAACCAGTATTGCAGCTGTTTTTTAAATACATTTTCAAAATACTATCCCTTTTTATCAATAATACTCATTGGAACACAAATACAAGTCTTTGGTTGATAGCGTGTTTAATTACGATTGTAGTCTGGTGTCCTCTCCGATTACATGGTATTGGAACATAGCATGCTAGCATGCACTGAACTTAACAAAAGTCTGTCAACAGTATCGTAAAAAAGTCGTAAAAATGAAAATCTGGAGCAGGAAATAAAATATTACAGTGTACTTATTTAACTTACATATTATGCATTTATGTACAGATAGTACAGTCGTTTTGAATTTCTCGATTTAGCTTGACATAATTTTATTGATATCTATATTTGTCATAAAAATATGTATTTATTTACCTAGTCTCATGGTTGTCTGCTGCTTAGATTTAGGATTAGTACAATACACAGAACTGCATTTAGTTATGGGCCGCCACATTTACACGGTAAACAGCTCTAGTCAAACTTAGGTATGCCAGGACAGGAATGTAGCAGATATAATATTAAAATGCTCGTTTAGGGAGGTTGTGGTAGGGTTGTGTAACATGGACTTCTCATTTTATGAGACGAATCTTGACCCAATCTTTGGGTTGCACAAAATTCTAAATTCACCCCTAACTTCAAAAGAACATATTATTATTTTTCTCTTAGTGTATCAAACTAAGTCTCAAAGTCGATATTCAAAAAATCCTTCTAAATGTTTCCTTTCATTATACCAATTAAGATCCATGAAAATTTATCACTATTTCATTATTATTATTCATTGCAGCACCATATAGCCCAAAAGGTAGTTTCTTTAAGCATGAAATGGGATAATGTAGTAATTTGTATATAGAGTTGACTTTGATGTTGTGTCATGTACCATCGTGAAGGAAAATGTTTTGGCATAGTACAACATATTCTTTCCATGATCAATTTTCTAATTAAGACTTTTCTCTTGCCTCACATAATTCTATAAAACAGTTAAAACACTAGCTAAAAATACGGTGAAATTGTTACATTTAAGTGTGTTTAAAGTTAAAGCACCCCAATCAGGTTAACATTTTAAATGTAATTTTTTAAAGTTTATTTTCTTTGAAACCCCTTACTTAGCTAGATATTAGATAGCATGTAAAATATTATCATATCCCATCTTACGTAAAGCTGATGCGGATGAGATTGTACTTTTTTGCAACCCTGTGCAGGAGATAGTGTAGTTTACATTACATCTCACATAGAACAGGCAGTCAAGTCAACACTGGCTTTAGCTCGGAGGCATTAGATCTAATGGAATGTAATATGGCGAACAGGGTAGGTTTGGTTCTTTGGTTGGTTGTTAATGTTGTTATGTTGGTTGCTTGGCTTAAGGACGGAATAGTTTGGTTTGCTTTGGTTTACTAGTGCTTAGGCATATTATAAGGAACATCGAATTTTAGTTTAGTTAGATTTATATTGTAGGACATACACACATACCTTAGCTTAACACATAATATTCAAGTATCTCTATCTATCTTTCTATCCATCGCATCCTACCTACAATAATATAACATACATACGTATGTATACGTAATGCAATGCTAATGCAAGCCTTTTATACTGTGGAATGGAATGGTCATATTATTATTATTGTTATAGGAGAATATTTGAGTATGTGAAGATATAAAATGTTGTTGGTGGTATGGTATGGTATGGTATGGTACTGGTGTGGTGTATGTGTATGTCATATTTAGACTTTGCTTGGTATGTTATGTTGCTTTGGATTGCATTGGTTTGGTTGTACTTGAACAGTACACTATTACAGTTTAGAACAGTATAATAATAATATTATAACCTCTAGGTAGAGTGAGGCAGACAGAGAACACAACACATAGCTTCGCATAACATAGAACACATACACATACTTCTCTCAGAATCTAAATTGAATATGCATAGGAAAGTACTTAATCCGTTTATCCTATATCCCTCCGAACGGACTGTTGCTTATTTTATTATTATATTAAAAATAATTATGTTAGCTGTGCTGTGTGTGTTATTTTATTAGTTTTTATTTTATGTAGTAGATAGTATTCTTTTGTGACTCCGTTCCGATTCGAAGGTGTTACAATTCCCTAGTAATAAAATATTTCTAGTGTTTTTAAAGTGTTTGTGAAGTTGGAAGTGAGTGAGCTCTCTACTGTAGCCAAGCCACAGTATTTTTAATTATGGTGTCCTGTCTGTTGGCCCTGTTAATCCGATGTCCGACATCCGAACTATTTTATATTACACCGACAGACGACACATTTTTAGTATTAGTATTAGTATGAAAAATTACGTATTCACTATTAAAAGCAACAGGAATGCACAACTCTTTTGCATTTAGAGTTTAACCGTTTTCAATTTTATCAATCGAAAAGAAAAGAAGCACTTTTTAGTTTTTGTGATGTTGGATTCGCATCTCCTAATTTGTTTTATCTTCATTTATGAGGACGCAACGACTTTGCATAATTCATCAGTGATCAAGTGTCAATTTTATCGAAACCAATTCGCATCCTCCACAGTTACGTAGCATTAAAGCACCAGCACGGGAAATAAGAGCCAGGTATTTTATATTTAAATAGATATATACTATTCTGTGGAAATTAAATTATTTGTTTCTTTAATAGTAATATTTATTATTCTACATTAATCCTATCTCAAATTACATTGAATTGACAATAAGATCAATTATCGATTATTGCCCATTATCTATTGTTACAAAAACAATATCAACAAACTAATTTAATAAACTGCTCCTGCAGATACAGTTTAAATGATCGTTCAATTTAATACTTTTTGTGTGAACAATAGACAATTATGCAACAGATTAAAGGGTTAAACCAATATCCTTATCTTAACAAAATTATTGGCTGGAGAAGAAAAAAAATGTATTTACTTCGAATTATACCATTTTCTTCAGCCGTTGACCTTGTATTGTATAATTTGAAGACAATTTTAAAAAACAATTTTATTGCTAATCCGTTAAATAACGATTAGTTGTCTAGCATTGGATGTGATTTAAATCGAAAGAATAATTTAAAATGTATTGTACTATACGACTGTCCAATAGTTAATTCCTGATCATGTCCCAATTAGCATATCTATGACGTACGCGCAATGGAATGTGAGAGATTACTACTACAGTGCGTTATGCGTTTAGAACCAAGGGTTCTCTAACTGGTCCAGGCCAGGGCATATAGCCCATTGTATTTATTCGCTTCAAATGGCATAATATATTATAAATTTTTTGAAACATCCAATTAAGTATTGGCTAACTAGAAAAAAGTATTTTAACATTTACCTAATTATAGTAAAAGGCCGGGAACGTATATAATATGCATGTTAAATATACACGGATGTTAGTAAAGAAATGCATTATCCTAAAATGTATCTGATGTTACAAAAATTGGAACTATTAAAATTTACCTATAAAAATTATCTAAAATCCTCCCAATAAACACAGAATTGATCAAATTATTTTTTATTGTGATTTTAGGAAAAATGCAAAATTACTTTTAATTTAATTCTACCAATTCTCCGTAAATATTATATAACATGCAGGCCACATTGATATGAACACAAACATTTTATGTTGTACCTGTTGTGGTAAAATTTGTAATAAGGATGTATTATGTATTGATTCCTTTTAGCACATCATCATAAACTACTGTAATTGAATACTTCACTACTATCTGAATCACGCATTTGGACCTGGATATTTTGCTGACAATACTACGTCAACCACTAAGCACCTATCGTTGGAATTCAACTTTGTTTATATGATTTTGTTGTTAAAGTTTGTTGAATACTACTTGCAAGTACATAGTGTGCTTACACGATCCTTGACCATTTGCAGTTACGTTAGCAGCTCTATGGATTCTGGAGTACAAAAAATCGTACATTTTTATAATACATATTATGCAAAAAAGTGACTACAGTGTTTTATGAATGAATTGTGAAGCCAACAATTTTTCAACAGCTACATATATTATTTATTGTTCATAACAATTTAATTATTTGTATTGTTTAGCCATTTTTAATTTTAGTGTTGAGAGTTTAAAGTGCTGTGCTAGTTTTTATTGTTTAATTTTATGTGTTTAGCTACATTGATTTCTGTAGCTAAAGGAAGAAATTTTTAATCGAAAAGACAATATACTCCATTTCTGGTTCAATACTCCTTTTATACCTATTTAATCAACCAGTATTTAAAACGTCGACACTCATCGACACATGAATGAGAAAAAGATCATTCGAAATACAAAGCCAATTCACATCAAGGAAAATTCAGTTCTGAGTTGAAGAACGGAGGATCTTTGGAATGTTCTGCTTGCAACTAATTATATAAATTTATCAACCCTTCCAATCTTCGGTGTAATATATAATGCCAAAAAGGCGCAATGGAGAAATTCCACTCCCTGCCGGTTGGGATATGGCCCGGGACTTCGATGGAAAAATATATTTCATCGATCATAACAGCCAACAAACAACTTGGATTGATCCCCGGGACCGGTAAGATCACATTATCATTGTTCAATTTCACTGTTAATATAGGTACTGTAGTCTTTAATTTACATTAGCTAAATAATACATTTTATTATTATGTTCGTGGTGTGTTGTGTCTGTGTCTTTATATATTTTGTGCATGCTAAATTAAAATTATCTTTTGGATGTGTTGATAAATTCCTGAAATACCTATGTCCGGCTTACGTTATCAGGAAAGGGCGTCATCGTCATTCCATTTTATGCGCTTCAATATTATTTATCACTTATCAGGTGTAAATTGAAAAAAATGTTACACAAATATGAAGCACATTCTTTATGCTACTTACAATATTCGCATGGCTAAATATGCAGGTAATATAAATATTTTTAGTGGGGATAGGAATTGCATGTATATTACGTATGTACAATACTTTCTTATATTGTGTGGTGGTCTATGGTATGTGCTATTCCAATATATCATGTATGTAGTACAGTAAAATAGTGACTAGTAAGTGAGCCATGTTCACGTTGTTTACTGAAGTAGTAAATACAAATTAATAATGGCTTAGGTATGCAGCATGTAATACGTATACTAAATACTAAGCATGTGTGCAGAATACTTACTATGTAATAGGATGCGGTAGTACTCGTAAATTATTATTACCTATGCTTGAGAAAAGTTAAATACGTTTCAGGTATTCGTAAATGGTAAATAGCAAAGTTATGTAATAGCGTATTTTTAGCTCCTAGTATTATTGTAGTGCTAACTAGCTATCAGGTAATCAGAATCAAATGATATAATATAAGTATCAAGGTGCACAAGTGACTGATTAGATTGTGAGATCATTATTATCCATATTCAATGTAGAATGTATTATAAGGTCATGCACAGTCAGTTCAATCAACCTCTGCGAATAGTGAACGAACGTGATTTACATTCCTTCGTTATTACGTGTATTGTGAGAATTCTACAATAGTATGTGTGTGTATTTATTCTTATGCCGTTCCAAGTTCCGATCGGATTAAGCAAAATTATTTCCCCATCCACAATCCACATGTTGATGGACGTAGCCTGTTATATTATTTAATGTCATTCTTATGCACCTATGCATAAGTGGTGCATACGATAATAATTCCTGCTATATATACACCTACATTACTATTTATTTGTGCTTAGGTTAGAT
Organism: Tomocerus mixtus; assembly: GCA_034694165.1. Classification (NCBI taxonomy): domain Eukaryota; kingdom Metazoa; phylum Arthropoda; class Collembola; order Entomobryomorpha; family Tomoceridae; genus Tomocerus; species Tomocerus mixtus. The sequence continues at coordinate 20,712 of JAQFYC010000143.1, read as the reverse complement.
ATGTGTGAATTTCTGTGATTCCTGTGCCTGTGTTTCTTGACCTTAGCTAACTTTATGCAAACGTACGAAAAATGCTATGAATTTTTGTCGCCTCAGTGTATATTTGTTAGGTCGTGTACGTGTCTATGTATGTAGACTGTAATCCTAAAATTTATTATGAAAATACAAGGACGGTGATGTTCTTTTAGTTTTGGATTAGTATTTTAACATTTTTTTAATGATACTTACTAGTGGAAATGTAATAGTTAATACTAATTCTTTGCTTATTGTTTACTGATAAAACCGCAATACGTAGTAGTGTTATAAGTTATATGTTATAAGTTGCATAGTTGCTTGTAATGTCAAAATGCTATTTTATTTAAATAATAATGTATGCTGTTTATAAAACTATAGAAGTTTATTAGCGTTACAAGACTAAAGCTGAATAAGTGATAAAATGCAATTATCAATTAATTTAATTACTGACATATTTAGTATATAGTTATATAGTATTGTGCATGTATGGTATGTGACTTTTGGTCTGGAATTTTTAATGCTGCTGGTAGCTTTAACATTAACATGGAATGTGGATTACGCATGAAGCTATGAAGCAAAGCGATTAGTCATAACATAACTCATCGTATTTATAAGGCATACCCTGTGGCATAGCCATACAATGATTAAATTTAATTATCCAAAGTTGCAGAAAAGTAGACATAAAAGACTTTTAAAATATGTACTTAACCATTAAAATGCATGTTCAGGCTACTTTCTGCTTATGGTACAGTACAGTACAGCTAGTACTAGTACCAACCAGCTACCACATGGTGTGTATTTATAAATGATTTCATTATCCTTTGTAATTTGATGTAATAATGCTATGAATTTGACGGAACATATTTTGGTTATGATATTTGATAAATAGTAAATAGTAAATAAATATGCATAAATAGTAGGCCCGTTACGTATATTGTTACTCATCTAACTGCCTGTATTTGTAATGTTATCGTTTGTTACTTGATATCTGTAGTTGATGTTGATAGTATAGTGGATTTAAAGTTTCTAAGAGCGTGCCCTAAAATGTCGGCTGCTCAATGGTTTGGTAATTTTACCCGTGCTTTAACACAGAGGTCAAAAATTGCATCTCAATCGCAAACGCTAACCAAACCTACTCAAATTGCAATACAACTTTACAACTAAACGAAATGCCAAATCCAACACCTCGCATATCGAACACTATAATATGGACCACTATATGAAGGCTAACTCTTGAAATTGAAACCATATAAATAGATTATAGTATCTAGTATAGTACCCAGCACTAGCACATAATATGTATGATTGCAAACAATTTTGCACATGTTGTGGAAGTACACTTACATTCAGCATTCAGCATATTTATATTGTTTTCTCAATATCAGTGAATCAGTAATAACATTAAAACATGTTACATCACTGTAAATTCGTTGTAAGTACCCATTTGTTTGGTATAAGTAAATTTTAGGTTGTTAAAAAAGATTAAACCCCTTACTGTCCAAAAATTTAGAAACATTTTTCATATATAAATAGTAATCGTAGAAGATTTGTGGATATGAAGTATAGTAGATGTACAATATTATAGCATTATAGTATATGGTACAAGTAATTAATACAGTAATTTATATTGCAGTTTTAAATGATATGGTATATGTAGAATTCATGACATTGCTCTAATATATGACTGTGGCACTATATAATGGTATTTAAATAAAAATGATAAAGGCATTCGCACATATTATCATTATAATTTGACTTAGCAAGATATTTTGTTCCGAGAACTCTTACACTGCATTGCACTACTGGAGTGTTGGAAAACATCCAATCGAAAGTATGCAATGCAATGTAAGTTTCCAGTTGTCGTCTTTCCAAATTAAGAGTGCCAAAATATTTCAATTATAAAGATTAAAGAGTTAAGAATGTCGAATTTTCACCCAATAATTTATCTTGAATGTCTCTTCGCTACCTAACATTACTTATGTATTGACCATGCCTGGCTAGCCTGGCTTTGACTTCTATACATATAGTGCATATTTATCTGTATTGGTCTACAACACAGCTATAGCTAGCTTTGCTATACCAATTTGCAACAACTTGCATTTGATAACAATATTAATTATATTTTTCGCAATATTATATTATTATAAATTTTTTCTTGAGTCATTACCAGCCGTAAATCTTGAATAGCAGCCGGGACTTAAATACCAGCCTGCCCTGAATAGGGGTTGGGTCTACACACACTTTTAGCTAATGGTAGCCGATCATAAACAGGGGCCGGATGAAATATTTTTTATATCAATAATTGCATCATTTAAACACAGCAAGTCAGGGATGTTTAAATAATCATATGTCTCATTATGGACTTTCTCAAAAAAAGCTTACTCTTAAACAATTACGGTCCGGTCTTAAATACAGGCCGGTTTTATATAAGAGCCGGGGGTTGCCTAAAATTTTGCAAATAAGGGCCCGGTCCACTACTCAATATTTTACGGTATGTACTATGGCTACTAAAATCAGCTCAGGTATCATCTGTCTGTACTCTGTTCTGTACTCTGTACTACATATTTAAAAAATTAATGAATACTTTGACCGATTATCTGAACTGATTTACTGGTGTACAGATATGATTTTATTTTTAGTGTGTGTAGTCCCTTTAGTTTGTATGAATTTAGAATTGTGATGAAATGACATAATACTTGTAACTAAATCACAGTATTGTCCTTGCTCTTGATAATAATTTATCGTTAGAAATGTATAGAATAGAACGTTCAGCGTTCATTCCAGTAATTTTCCTCCTTCTCTTCTGCGACTACATACTACCTACTACCTACACTTAAATATAGTACTTCGCTACTTGGAATGACATTTTTGCTGTCTCATATCTGTACTGTAGCCTCAGCTCATCTTCGCAGTTACACAGTTTAATCCTTCTCTAATCGTCCGATATATGAAGTATCTTGCAAAAACAAGATTTTTTGTTGGATTACGTACGACTAAATAGAATGTAAAATAAACACATTCCATTTCATTGATTTCTAATAATTTGTGTGGTTAGCTAATAATTTGAAACTTGAAATAGGAATGTTTGCGTATTTATTTATATAATTTGCGCATTGTTATACAATGGAAATATGCTCTGTGTATGTATGTAGATATACAGTATAAGGAATTGGGGATGTTGATGTTATGTTGGCTTATCCCTTTAGTTTAGTCTGATCTTCATCTTACTCTTACGTTAGCGAAGTGCTGGTTCCATGAATGCATCGCTTTGAGCCATATTATATAGGATGGATGGATTAATATGAATTGACGGTCGCTCGTTCGTCGGATAAGTTTATGGCTAGATCTTGGCTTACAAACAACAGATAGTTGAATGTTGTGTAGCGTGTGTGTTTGTGTGATGTGATGCTCTGCTAGTAAAAGAGCCAAAGCTAAAGCCAAAGCTAAAGCCAAAGCCAACCAACCAGCTAAGCTTTGTATGTAATGTAATGTAACGTAGATTTGTAGAATGTGTGTGTATGTTATGTAGAGTATCAACATAAGATCTTCTTCTATGTAATGTACGTATCTACGAGTATGTATGTGTATAGGGATATTACATAGATGTAGAGGGTATAGCGTATTGCTGTGCGAACGATGCGGCATTCCACCTCTCACTCTCCTCCCTTTTCACGAGTTATCATTAACGCATTCCTCACATTTTTCCTCTCTTCAGCCAATCTCACTCGACGCCCACTGATGGACAACGGATCTCTTTCCCATCATTCATCGCTCCCTTTCAATTTTCATTATGTTTCTTCTCTACTTTACTACCTATATTTTGCGCATTTGTTGTAATGTAATGCTATTATGCATAATATTATTATTGCTTTAGTTACTTTACTATTACACTACTCATTGAATGCGTTCCTAGATTTCCTACCTTGTTATTGTGGTATGGTATGGTGGTGGTGGTGTGGTACTAAAGACTAAAGCATTCCCTTGCCTTGTCTACAGAGCTATCTTCTTATTATATAACATTATTCTATGTAATATCCGTATACAGAATGCAGAGGACATGACAATAATAATATTATTATTCCTTGTACGACGAGGTAGGTTATACTCGTTATATTGTACTGTAGGTAGTTAGCAGGTACTACTAGGTATGTATGTATGTGTATTATTATATCAGCATAATTATCTCTGTGGGATTAGCATTCCTGGTTGTCCTATTTGTAATGAAACAGTAATAATATTAGATTTTATATTATGTCTTGCTTTGCTAGCTTAGTTAGTTATCGTTAGGCTAGTTTCTCTAATTGTTTATAGCATACGAGAACATCATAGCAGAGTTATATGCACTGGCTGGACAGATTTTTTATCTTCAAAATCTGGGTGGAAGAGAAACTGGTTTCCATTATGTAAAAAGTTTATTCTTTGCCAATTTATACCTACCTTCATTCATAAATATTTGCAACGCAACTATGCATACACAACACAAATCTTGGCAAAATTCTTAGTACATTATACAAGTATTTAGTACTAGGCTAGATAAAGTTTTTGCAATTATAGCCAATAGTAAGTAATTAAAGAATGAGAAAACTACATATGAATATATATACCTCCTAGGTAGATTATATATAATATATTTTCGAATTGCAAGCGATAGATAAAGTGTATTAAATTAAAGCTTAGTAGCTGAGGTAGTATCATTAATTTTATTATTAAAATGTATGTGAAGTGAAATAAAAGTATGCTAACGATGGAGATGTGATAGTCGTAGAAGTGTATGCAATGCAATAAAAAATAACTTACTAATAGTTTTACAGAGAATACATCTATAATTTATGTCCATACGAACTTCTGTAGTAGAGTCTTGATCTTAACAACTCATTTTTAACAGTATAGGTAGAGAATCTCGTTATACGAGCCATCCTCTGATACAGAAACCCTTTTGTGATAAATTCCATTAGCAGATATGCAGTCAGCACTCAACTCAACAGTCATTGCCTATACTATTGTTACATATTACATTATATGCACAGGTGGGCCGCTTCACATACCTTCTGTACTGTAAATGCAAAATTGAAACTAAAAATGAGGCGTTTGTGCTTGGCTTTGTTTTGCTTTATTTGCACAACTATTCAATATATTATGCCAATTGAAAATGGAGAAAATTAATTTCTTATTTGAACTGCTCTTATATGACATATACATGATAATATGATAGTATGCTAAATATTTTATATTGAATTTTATGCATATTTTATGGGTAAAATAGGTAGATATATTTTTAGTGCATACTAAATTGAAGGAGTACGCAAAACGTACCAAATGTCAAATACGAATGACATCTAAAGTGAAGATTTTCGAAAATATTTTAATATGTTTTATTTCTTCGTTTTGCGTAAATGATTTAGTTGCAGCGACTATAATTTAAATGTAATGTATTTTAAGCAAGTTTAAATTTTATTACCCGTACCCATACTCATTCAAACTTGATAAACCTCGGTAGGAATTTATTTCATTCAAATCATAGGAGTGAGTTAATATTGAACTTGAACAATAACCTTTCTCTTGCGAAAAACACCTGTTGCTGTTACCTTACATATAAGTTATACTATCCTGTATCCTATAATGTTATGTGATATGTATCTGTATTACTAGGAATTGCTTGTAAGTGTAACACAATATACCATAACATAAGAATGGAATATTATTCCAAAACCTGTAACTTGTAAATTGTAACTATACTGCATCCTACATCGATATGTATTACTCATCTCTAAAAACGTTATTTGTTGCATATTTCCAACTAAAATGAGTAACTCTCTTCCTGCCAAAAATCATTTCATGGTATCTGTTAGGTAAAAGTTTGACACTGTATTAATATTTTACGTAGACACAGATATTTCAAACGAAATATTTGGACGAATCAGTTAGTACATGTGAATACTTATTTTTATTTATAGAATGATCTGAGAAAATCAATTTTACGGACATAATTGGAAACTACATGTAATTTCTTTTTTTAAGTGAGCTTTGTTAGGTAGTTAATATTTGTTGAAGGAAATGCTTATAATAATACAGAAGTTAGATCTTATCGTGGATTGTAGAAACACGATGTATTCTTCGGCACGCAACAGGTCGACTACGGTCGACCACAAAGCCCCACAATAAAAGCAACTCCCGCACCGACCTTGAAAGATTATTACGAGATCCTTCACAAGTCGGAAACGGATAGTGAGTCAGTACGTTGGCATTTTGGTACCTTTTGAGGTTTGCAATATCTTTTATGCTATTGCTCAGTTTTGTACAGATACTTGTGTTGTAGTGCAATTTTATTTTTGTAGTGATTATATTGGAATATGAATTATAACTCGTAATATTTTACATTAAAAAATATTATTATAATTTGCTTTTTTGACACGTAAATTTGTGTTTCTAGATTAAATTGGTTGAGACTCTTTAATGAACTGAAAAAGATAGGCAAATACAGTTTTTATTATGCTGTATGTTATGATCCAGTTCAGAGTCAGGGGACATTTGCACTTTGCACATTCGTTATTAAGTAATTTATCTAAGTAACGGAAGCGATACATAAATGACAGCAGCGATAGTTAGCTCTGATATCTAAAGCAAGGAATGTGTAAAGCTTAAATGTTTGCCTATCGATATGATAATTTTCTACGTTCGGCTTAATAAGTGTTATATGCATGATACAATATTCCTTATATGCTGTAAAATAGGTGAATATATAAGGACTGTTGTATGCTTATAGATATTTTGATATTGATATGTACTAAAATAAATAATGAATCTGTCAAAAAAGAAATGCTTATGAAACTATAGTGTAGGCAACCTAACATAACTAGGATGTAAAACTGCATAATATAATGAGTCACAATTTATTATCAGCTCATTTAATTTGAAAATATGTGTTTTTATATTATATAGACTTACCAAGCCGGCAACATTTGCTGATTGCGTGGGCAATGAACTGCCTGTTGGATGGGAGCAAGCCTACGACCCACTTATTGGCATTTATTACATCGATCATATCAATCGTAAGTTCATCGAAGCTTTTTATATTTTGTAGCTATTTATGTGTAATTTCTGTGTACTAAATTATACTGTTCTGGAGTATATTATGTCAGTGATAATAATATCTAGGTAATTCCTTTTTTACGCACTTTGTACTGTTTGCATTGAACTGCCTGAACTCACAATGAATGCAAATCCATGAATGATACTTAATTTTATCTATTTACTTATATGTACATGTAAAAACAGGAGCATTAACAATAAGTGATTTTATCTATATTTAAATGAAATAAAGTTTATTGACGTTCGCCATTCACTTCCACAATTTTTATTAATTGAAAATGGATTAGTTCGCACTTGAACACAAGTGCTTTAAAATTTTAATAGCCAATAAGCTTAACTCAGTTGCTGCAATTATGTACATACAAAATGTACTATGATTCCGCCTTGAAATAATTAGCTTAAAAGTCCAATATCACAGTTAATTTATGTATAGTTTGATAAAAATCATATCATAAAATCTAAACCTAACATAAATTATGACTTTGTATAATATAATACTTACACCGAGAATTTATTTTGATTTCCCGTAAACTGAACCAAAAAGTTTTTAAGAAATAACTTTTGCAAAAATTATTGTGTTAAGCAGATAAATCATTTAGCCTAAGCAATGCAAATAGTATTGGCGTAAAGGACAATGACAGCTTGTAACTTGCATTAAAGATTTTAGATTTAAGATTTTTTGAATTGTTTAGATTTAACTGATTTTGTTGCTTTTCAAAGATTTTGCTAATAATTTAATTCTTCTTGTGATAGTTTATTGGCATTCATGTTATTACGTATTATTTCAAAATGCAGGAAATCCTCACAATTTTATTTGTATATTGCAGAACGTACACAAATTGAAGACCCTCATCTGAGTTGGAGAGCATACCAAGAGGCAATGCTTAGAGACTACTTATCAACTGCCTCCGAAGAATTACAAGTAAGTACACCAATATTGATGGCTCAAAAGTGAAATTTGTAACATTTAAAATGTTCTGTAAATTGGCAGTGTATTCAAGTTGTATTGTTTATTTGTTCTGTCTGCTCTCTTAAATTTGTCGTATTGTTCAATTGGATATGATGAATGTTGATTATGATTAATATTAATAGGCCAAAAAGGAAACATTAGATGTCAAAACAAGGCGTTTAGGCATAGCTGAAGATGAATATCAACATTTGAATTCAGCACTGAGTGGTATGCATCCAGCCTCCTCGACGTCATCATGTATGAAAGCATATTAAATTTTATTATGAATTTATTCTCCATGTCCTGGCAATTGTTTTATAATGAAATGTTATTGTTCACTACAGTGGCAAGTACTAGTTCTGGAAGATACGATCCTGATTTACTCAAACAAGATGTGTCGTTAGCCAAATTACGGGTACTGAGATTAAGGCAGGAGCTGGATCAGATTCGACAGGAAGTTTCAATGAAGCAACATGGACTGCAGACTCTAGCTCAAGTGGAACAAAAACTGTCAAGTGGTAGCTGTTACACTGTAGGAGAAGCCCAAGCAATAATGAATGAACTGAGAAATATCCAACGATCGCTTTTGTCCGGTGAAAAGGAACGGGCAGAGTTGATGCAAAGCTTAGCTAGACATAAGGAAGATCTGACCAGATTGCAGACAGCAGAAAGCTCTCCTAATTTATCCACTCTCAGTATACGTATGGAGAAATTTAGTACTGCCTCACAAACAGATTTATCTGGAGAGGTAATTGTCAAAGACTATTTATTTATTTCAGCTCTAATCAACCGACTCTATTTGTTTCAATTATTTGGCCCAATTTGTCATGGTTATTGTGAACTGTCATTTATGAGAATTGATGCGTTTTTAGTTAGTGCCGTTGGGTGCTCGATTGGCAGAGATGGCAAGGCTTAGACTCCAATATGACGAAAGTAGGAAAGATGTACAACATATACAAAGACGACTGTCGGAAATGGAAGAAAGTTGTGAGCCCGGTGAAGTAGAATCCGATAAAGATCGTCTTCTTCTATTCCAAGAGAAAGAGCAGCTTTTGCGAGAATTAAGAAGTATTTGTCCAAAGTCAAGACCCCTTCACGAAATGGCTGGTATTCAATTGGAGATACAAAGACTAGAAAGCGATCTTAGCCAAGCTGCTGAGATGGCCAAGAAGAACATAGCAGACCGACTAAGACTCCACGACGAAAAGCAAAGTTTGCTTAAAAAACTACCAGATGCTTTAAAAAGCATGACTGCACTTGAAGGACGGCTCAAGTCACTATCAGCCAGTACTTTGAGTATGTCCTCCAGCTCTTCCTTGGCATCCCTTAGCTCAAGCCAAGCGTCCAGCAAAGTGAGTATTTTCCTACTCAAGCATATTCGTTCTTTTGAATTTGTATTTTATATTATGTTTCTTAATTCCATAGGGTTCATTATCGAGTCTCAGTTTCACCGACATTTATGGCGCTCCTTCAACGCAACCAGATACAGTCAATATGGCCGAGCTACATCGAAGGGTCGAGCGATTACTACAGGTAATGTTAATTCTAACAATTACAATACATCTATGGCTTTGTTGAATCATAATACGTATGTTATGTAGAACACAAAAGTGACAATTAATAACAAATTAACTAAATTAGTGCATGAATTTAATCTTTTGTTCAGGGCTCGACAAGTAGTTTTATATCGTCTTCTTGTGATGCTTGTGACCAACCTGGCGTAAATATTACTAATATAAGCTCAATGACTACATTGGCTCTCCAGGAAGGAAGCCCTTGCGGAGAATCTGCACCGAGCACGTCTTCTGGAAATGTGCAACCACAACTTGTTGCATCTCAACAATCTCTTCCTTCACTTTCTCCTAGAAGCTCTTTATCTTCCGTTTCGCCACCTGTTTCACCTTACGAATTAGGACCTCCACCTTCCTACGAGCAAGCTTTCCTAGAAAAACAAAGAAGACTAGGTGTCGATAAATCTCAAGTCGAAGATTCCTTAGTAGATTTGTCTCTTGGCGGAGACAAGTGTGAAGTAAGCGCATACTAATTTATAACAATTTACCATGTTGCAACTGTTAGAAGTGTGTTTTAAGCATTTTGTTACTAAAAACCTGATTCCTTAATTTGAAATACTAATTCTTATATAGTAGTAGATTTTCGTGAAATATATTATAAACGTAGTTATTAATTAAATTTATTATTCTTGCAGATTGAAAAATCGGGCTCATATTCAGCGCTTCCTCCTTTATCTCCTATTTCTGAATATGTTGCTAATGATGATTCGACAGTTGAAGAGTCTCAAGAAGATGTATCTCGAATACAGGACTCCTCGGGAACAAACACAAGATCTGTTTCAGCGGCAGTTAGTGATGAGTCTGTGGCAGGCGATAGTGGGGTATTTGAAGCTTCCAATAACAGAAAAAGTGAAAATAATCTATTGCAAGATATGAATTTAGAAACAGCACAAGTTCAAGTAAAATTAAGGTAAAATTATATGAACGAAATCTAATACTATGTTAATCTGCAATATGCATAACATGCCAGTCCAATAATAAAATGTTTACATTACTAATGTATCATTCTTATCTTTTTAGGTATTCTGTATCCGACAGCATTTTACACATAGGTATTGAAAGAGCAAGGAATCTGAGTGCACTGTTTGTACCAGAGCATCATAAAATGTAAATTTTAATTTGTTAACAAAAGTATTTACTTGTTTCGTTATTTGTGAGGGATATTTGTTGACTTAATCAATTTTCATAACAGATGTATTAAAGCCGCATTACTGCCAGCGATTCCCGGCGTTTCCTGTCAATGTGGTACAAAACCTGTAGACTGCAGTGACAAGCTTACATTAGGGGAAGACTTTCCTGTCAGTGTTCATTTAGGGAAGCTATATGGAAAAACTTTACAAATTAACGTATACGGAATTTCACCTTCCGGTTATGAGCATTGCTTGGTAAGCTACACTTAAATAGGTAATAGGTAAAATTCAATTCCTAGAATGACTATTAATGGTTTTTGCATTTTCTGTACAGGGATGCTCGCAAGTTAGTCTAGCCGATTTTAGTGCTGAACTCTCATCGACAAGATGGTACAATATTTTGAGTTTCCATTTCATGCAGACAGACACAAACTCGCAAATTGCTCAAGAAAGAGACAACTCTACACGAAATGATAAGCCCTCTAGTTGTAGTAGTAACCCTAACCATTCAAAACAAGAAAGTGATATTAGTTTGACATGTGTGTCCACATCTGGACGGCAAACCAATTTAAAAGAAGAATCAAGCGACGAATCCACAATTATCTCGTCTCAAACTTCAACTCTTACTAGAAACCATGGTACGTCGCAAACGATAAATAGTAGTATTCCTATGTAGATTATGTTTATTTGGTCGTGCCGACGAGTTCTGATTATAAAGTATAATAACATGCATTTATTTGTATAAGCAGATAGTGACACACTTCATAACGATATGGAAAAATGGCACCAAAGAGCAGCGGAATGGAGATGTGCACCAGAGGCTTTAGCCGAAAGTGGTGATGAGGACCAGGAGGAAGTTAATTCGTCAGGGAATGAAGAGGATGGACTTGATGCAATCGAAGGGAAATTAATTGAAAATGTATTAGCCCTGGTTGAAGATACGGCTAATGAGGAAGAGGAATTAGATGTTGAAATGGAAGATAAATCAACGAACACTGAATGCGTTTTCATTCAAACGAAATCTCATCGAGGCAAAGATGCTCCGCAATCAAAAGGAATAGTTATCAAACGATCCCAAACATTTTCACCAAGTGCTGTCGTAAACAAGAATGAATATATTTGTAGGGTAAGCTAAAATCATAAATTAATTTCTAATCAATTCCAAGCAGATAATCGGTTCTGCAAATATTTAGCAGCTTTCGTGCGTCATACATTTATAAGATTACGTAGCCACTTTGAAGTATTGTAGTTCTTTATTTCATAAGTTAAAGTATCATATTCTAAGTATATTTGTAAAAATGTTGTATAGCCACTAAGAATTTTATAAGATTATAGTTCCTGTGTTTATGCACACAGTAGTAATGCTGATTATATGTGCACATGCATAGCAGTTGGATTTTGCATTGATAGGCAATACTTGAATAGTTGTTAGCTATAGATAAGCGGTATATGAATATTTTCTTCTTAATTGCAGTGTAGTTGGAGGGATATGTTTGCGGAATATAAGTATTGTGAAGGTTTAAAATTTTATTATGTAGAGATAGAGTATATATCTTAGAAATTAACAGTGTAAGTCATAAAGAAATTTCACGAATTGGGTCCTACGTATGAAAGGGTGAAGAATGTAGCCGAGGACATGATAATGTTAAGTTGCATTTTTGTACTAAAAATAGAACTGAGTGCGTTGTTATGCAGAGGAAAGTATTTATAATGGAAAGCTTACAGGGCAATGTAAAAGCAAAGGAGTGAGTGTATGTGGGTAGAGAAGAATGTAGAAAATGTGTACGAGGAGGTCAGACAAGAATAGTGATACATGGAATGTTTTTTGGTTTTCAGTTGAATCGAAGTGACAGTGACAGTTCAATGCCGCTCTACAGAAAACCTTTATACTCAAGCAGCTCGAGTGGGGCGTTGGGAGCTGCAGTCGCGTCTGCCAGTGCTGCATTCCAAAGAGGCTCGCTTGAAAGAAGATCATTAAGGTGGAAAAAAATTAGCGTAACCAGTTCCTCCTCTCTCCCGCCCATCCGAGCAAAACTCAAATCCGCTGTACCCACAATCCGTACTTCCATTGACTTGGAATTGGATCGACAGGTTAGTGACTTCCTTGTTTACCATTGTCTTCTGGATTTCCATCGTCACACAAATGGGAGCAAAAGATATAATGAGAAATAAATAATGCTATGATTTCAGGCTCAACAATGTCGTTTGCAGTCCTTGCAAGAGGAGATTAGAAGGTTGAGAGCTTTAAAAGAACAACTGGAGTCAGCGAAAGCGGCCGGTGACTCTGAGAAAGTGAGTCGATTGTTAGAGGATGAGAGGCTTCAAGACTTGTTTCAGCAACCGCCTCCAGTTGACCCCCTCAGCCCACAAGGCAAAGAAAATCTCAAGATGGAAAAGTTGCTGAAGAAAACTTCTCGCGAAATTTATAAACTGAGGAAGAGCAAAACGCCACGTGGAAAGCCTGACCTTATTTCCTTTAAGTAAGTCCTATTGAAAGTATTTAGAGTTTCGTTGGGTAGAGGTGTCTGTGTGGAGATAAGGAAAACATGTCTTTATTTTTTTTACAGAGAGAAAATGGCTTTCTTCACCCACACGCCTATTATAATTCCGTTGGTGGAGAAAGAAGGAGAAGATGAGATTCCTATAGAGACATCCAATGAAAATACCGTGGACGTCTGTACTAATAATAGCACTGCCGCTGAATTCGATTTCAGACCTAATTTTAATTGTAATTTTAGTAGTAGTAGTAGTTTAAATAATCTAATAATTGGGAAGGACGTAAATCAGAGTAGTAATACTGGTAAACAAGAGACTGATATACTAAGTTCTTCATTCAACAGTACGACCGACAATAAGAATAAACGTTCTACTGAAATTACAAGCTTTCCCACTGACGACAATACGCATGAGAAAAGAGTAAGCAGCAAAGGCAAACCTAATGTAGCATACGTAGTGCATTTGTAAGTCTTTGTTAATTATTCGCCGCCCGAGCCGCATGAAATAGAATGTAACTACAAATAAGAATGTGCTAATTAACTTATTTAATTAATAAAAATACAAATAGATGTTAAATTATAATAATATTTAATAAGCCAACAATTTAAGCTATTCAATTATACATTAAGCATTGAAAGGAAAATCAATAATGATATATTCTCTTGCCAATGCTACCAGGCATAATATTTGTGCCATTAGGGAATCATCATATTTAAACTATTAAGCAAACATAATTTTTTAATCCCTCCTGAACAACTAGAACTGAAATAGAAAACAAATAAGTACTATATTAAGAAAACATTAAGGTTTTTACACAAATATATTGAGATAATCTTGAAAACTGACAGTAAAGGCGGATAACACTACTTATTAAGAATTTTAAAACGATGCATAATAGAATATATAGTTATATTTGGACATATCGACAATGCACAACTGCAGTAATGTAGATTTAGATGTAAACTGCACAACGCTATTTTAAAATAAAGTAGTGTTTCAAGATTTGTAGTACATTTTATCATATCGTGGCCATTCTTGTGATCATTGCCAAAACGAGGTGCCATTTCTCTCAAATTATAAATAACTAGATATGTGTATTGTATATGCCTTAATATTTCATAATCATATACATAGCCGTGTCCATATGAACAGAACTACATTAACTTTGCGTGTAGAACAACCGTTTTCTACAAGCACTGATCTATTTATTATAATTGTTATCATTAATAATTTTACAACCATTGTTGCTATGTATCAGCATGTCATGAATGTTATTATTACTGCGTACTTCTGTATTTAATTTAATGTTAAAGCATTATTTATTGTCAGTAGTTTCGTCAACGTCATTGCGTAGTATTTAAATCACCATTAGATGAAATGTTGATTATTATTGTTTATTACTATGAATAGTATGTATATAGTCATTAACAAAATATTGTGTATCTACGTTGTTATTGCTCTATTTATGTACGTATAGTTGTTATGTAATAATACCGATTGTGAATTATTATCCTACCTAAAATCAATCCACGTTCAATCGTATTTCATTTAATTTACATCCATGCATGTCATACTACCAATAAATTCTTAAGTAGCATTTGTATGTTCATACCGGTAGGTACTGAGAAGAAGATGGCAACTAAATGCTTTTGTGCACTATTTATTATCATTCCCCATTTCCCGATGTATATTCATTATTTCCCTTTAGACATTCTCAAAAGTTCTAATTGCTGAAGATTATTATTTACCTATATACAGATATATTGAATGCTTAGATGACGAACCAAGGCACTTCTACCATATTTTTAATATAATTTTATCTGATTCGATGAAGAATTTTGTCCTTATAAGCGATGTACATATGAAACAAAAGACCTAGTGCTAAAAATGCATGTCTTTTGGAAAATTAGTTGCTGAAAGTTATTATAAGTAAAGTAGATAAACCTACTGGTTAATAAGCCCAATAAAATGCAACACGGAAAAGGCGAAAAATTCCATATTAAATCATTTTAAAAATTACGTCCTTATTAGCTTAGTTTTCCTGGAAAAGAGATAATACAAATGGACATTGTTAATTTCGGCCTTTAGCCGGCGTTAAAACTTCCAAATCAAAATTGCCAAAAGATGTGGGCCCATCGACAGCAGGTCATAGTTAAAATCCCTTGGTTCAAAAATTGTTGGAATTCTAAATGCAAATGTTGAAAAACGTAAATGGCTACTGAATAAATATGGTTAGCGTAACTGTAAAATTTTATTTTATTATAAGCTCAATCCAATTAAAATTGTTTTATAGTGCTGGCAGGTGGCATACGCATGAAATGCTTGCAGGTGTGCATAGTTTTTGTACCCAGCTATTTTACCTAACACTATTCGTTTAGTTCAGATAATTTTTGAAATACATATAAACCACGAAAAAATATTTTCCTAAACATTTCGCAACAAGCTTTCCTAGCTTTCGGAAGCATTTATATCATGACACATTTAATCTTAATGTTGTGTAAATTGTTGACTGCTTTCAGTTTTAGATATTCATTATTTTATTTTGCTAGTGGGTCCGCCCAGCTTCCATGCGTGGTCATTAATGCATGAAAGTGAAAGTAAGCCTAAATTGAAATTATTAATATATGAATTATGACTATAGTTCTGCTTATACATTAAACCTATTTTTAATATTTTATATTAAATACTACAGAAAAGGAAGATTACTGTGCGGAAGATATTGGCCAAAAGCTACGAGGAAACACTTAACAAATTGTACTTTTTTCTAGTTACAATGTGAGCAATGTTGCGCTACGTGTGTTATAGTATACCTAACCATGTACCTATGCAATTTGTGATTTGAAATGGATTAGATGGAAGTTCATAAACGAGGCTCAAATAAAAAGTATTGTAAAATGTTGTTAAATAGCTGGGGAAATAGTTATAAACCTTTCTCAGATTAAAAATGTAACGAAAAATGATTGCGTCTCTTGTTGGCAACTTACTGTATATATGTACACATTTATTCAATTTTTTAGCACTTTAAGAAAATCTTCAAAAAGCTTCTGCTTGATTTGACATACTCCTAAAATGGTAGTACATGTCGCATACTCGCATAGCGTGTAGTATGTAGTTTCGGAAAATCTTAATTTGAAACTACAATCCACCCTAAATGACTTGCTGTTTTTTCGTAACACTACCATAACAAGTATGTATATATAATTAAGAGCTGCACAAATATTATTGCATATAAACGAGCATGGCATGTTTTGGTATTGTACTGCTAAAAATTTCTTTGCATCTTTGTTCTAGATACCTATATGCATGGTCAGCTCATAATGACATTGATATTAGCATTGGTCGACAGGAACGGTGATCATAATAATATATAAATATACGCAAAACAAAATTTTTATACACAGTGCACAGTATGAGTAAATACAATCGAATCCATTTGTTTGAATCAGAGATTGATGGCTACGATAATAAAGCAATGTTCATCTGACACGGAAGAGTGAACAGCAGAGCAGAGCATTGAGTGAATGAATTCAGGTGAAAAAGACCGGAAGTTCCCATGTACGCTAGAGAACCTCTACTAACGATAAGTATATGTACACGACTGATGCTACATGGAATTTTATCCAATATTATATCAATGCAATATTTGCTACATGGCATGGTGATGCCGTCCTGTCAGTAGAATAGTACCTATATGGATTTATACCGGGTGGTTGTTTCTAGGTAGGTAAGTGTGGTAAGTAAACAGAGTGCCTAACAATAATTATACTTACGATTTGACATCCAGAGATATCTGCGTATTGGCTATAGTATAAGGCGAGTATGTGTATGTAATGCGTATACTATCAAAATGTAGACAGACATATTACACTTATTATTCTGTATTTCTACACGGTATGGCAAAATTCTTTGCAAAGGAGATTTATAATAATTGCACCACGCCTAATTTACGTGACGTACTTTACACTTTACAGGTATGTAATGGCATCTGGGAAGTTATTATATTTTTGCTGCCTAATTCCTTTAGAGATGTACATTTTATTTCAATTCATTATCTTCATATCTTGAGTTTTTCTTATTTTCAAATTCTCCAAAGCATAAGGATAGAATCTCGTGGTAAATCCTCAGTGGAACTTTTAGTGATTTATTATGGGTTATTGCCGTTATATCTGTAACTTATACTTTGAGTTCCTAACTCTGAATTTTATAGTATTGAATTACTGCAACATAAACTTTGACCCTGTAGTACAATACTATTTTTCATTTGGTTTAGGGAGTACTTTGTAAAGTAAACTAAAAAGCTATGTATTTCCTATATAAACACTACATACGTCTACAGGAATGCCCCAGCTAGATTATAAAAGTAATGCCAAGATTTATCACTACGGAAAATCTAGAGCTATTCCATGTTTAAATGTACTACATAAATACAAACTAGTTCGTAATAAATAATATATATAGAATTAGACATATAAATCTATATTAGCAGTTTAAAATGTGTTACTAAAACACTTATATCTTTATTATGAAATGCAAAAATACATTCAGAGCATACTAAACTGTTGAAGTCTATCTTGTCCACTGTCCTGCTCTATTTGCTTTTTCATTTCATAGCTGTCCAGTCCAGTGTCCTTACTACAGTGTCAATATATATGACATCGGGTCTACTTTTTTCATTATAATGGTTTATACTATTTAGTAGTATGTCCTTTATATTTTTCATGTCAGTTACCATTACTATTGTAATGTATAGATTAGAACTGTGTACTAAAAAAGATACCTATGTAGTACAGAGTACAGGGCATAAGCCATAAACTCTACTACGGGGCAGAACTGTGGACTAATATTATAGCCCACACATGTACACTATATTCGCAGGTACTACAAAGAAATTTTTTATTCTAGTGTCCAGTCCAGTGTCCAGTCCAGCAATAATTACGAGGAAAGGAAAGGTACGAATTCATTACGAACGCAACGCAACATGGAGATAATAAAGAACAAACTCGTATTCATTTTCATGTACTGATATTCACTGCTGAATAATATGTATGTAGCATCTACTATTATTGCTCTACAAGGAGACAGGCAAGTATTAAATGAAAGGTAGCATCGGTAGGTACTACCTTTTTCATGTTACGTCCACATTAAAAATTAAAGGTATAGTCATATAGTCAACTTGGTTCTTTGTAATAGTAATATGGATGGATATTGTGCACCGAATGAGAGTGAGTGCGTGCAACGTGCAAAGCAGTTTCACTCAGTCAGACAGAATTCAGTATTGGCTTAACTTTCTGTCCTGGCCTGGTCTGGCCTGCATGCATACATACGTGATGTACTAACTATGTTATGAAGTGTGTTTGTAGAATACGCAAGCATCAATCTCCCCACCGCCGAACACCCCAACAACATTAGATTATAAGCAAAGCAAGCCAAAATCCAGCCCAGGTACATATGTATTGATTGGATTGTCCAGGTGAGAATATAAAACATTTCGCTCAGTCAGGTGCACAGAAAACTCAAATTCAGTATATAACTACGAAATTTCACCATTATGCTCAGCTGGACCTACAAAGTCACTTACTCTGGACTCTGGAGCTCTCAACACCGAAAAGCCACTATACACTAAATAGAAACTGTCATTGCCTGATCCCCTTTGTCGTTTTCAAATAGGTAGAATAGATATATTTGTATAAGTATACAACACAATAAAATAAAATGTCCTCGTGCATCGCTGTGTTAATAGTTTATATTATACAATTATAATAAATGTATTAGTCTTTTTAAAGTGTTTATTTTATTTTTAATTTTTGTTACATTTAAATTTTTTTAGAAGTGTAAGAATAAAAATTGTGCGCCGGTAGCGCATATTAATTTTGACTGCCGTAGGTAGTGTGAGATTCTCCTTATAAATACTAAAATTAACATATTCTACTGCATCGGCAACTCATGAATGAGGATTTCAAGAGCTTTCAAATCGTTTATTTGTAATAATTTTAAAGTGAAGCTAATTCATCATTTTCATACAAATGTCCACACAATTTGCCCCAGTGAAAGTTTTATTAAATGGACCTTACTTGCCATCAATGAAGCAAATATTTATACCCTACATCGGAAACTCCTGAAAGTTGAAGAAATTTGCTATAAATTGTATAGATGTTGAAGTATTAAGTCAGATTATTGTTCAGAGATAATTATACATTCATCGTAACTTTCATCATCAAAAATGAAAATACATAACCAGAATGACTACTGGATTTTAATATACGAAAAATTGTTATATACTATGTATACACTGTGTATTTTATAGCATGTATAGTATGCAGGCAGTATTAATAAAATAAGTATTAAATTCAGACTTGAGGACACAACTTGTTTAACCATACAATGTCAATGGCAAATGGAAATTTAAAAATTATATTCCTCATTACTACAATTAAAGCATTGTTGAAAATAGGCTCTTCGACTAAGAGATTTACTATCATATATAAATAATATGGTGACTTCATGTATAAAAGTGCTATGTCGTTTTTAATATTGCAATCGGAAGAATCCCGTGGTGAATAAAACTTCTTTGTGTGATTAAATTGTGTTTTGGTGAACTGCCTGTAATACATATTGTCAGAAGTGCTACCCTGGGAAAAGTTTTATCAATGGTGAGATACAATGCCGACGCCAATAAATCCAAATCCCAAGCGAATGAATATCTATACCAACCTGCATAGTAAAGGAAGTGGGTAGAAACACAAATGAAATAAAAGAAAGTGAAAGCACACTTTCTCTGTGGAGAAAAAGAGTTTATTTTCATTAAAAACTGCTTAGACATGAAAAAGCTCAGACGCCTTTTGTGTTTGTGTAGGGTGAAGATGATAATCCTCATCATTGTTCATTGTCACATTGTTACCATTACAGGTACGTATCTTGCCTAAACATTAATTTATTATTACCTATCTATCGTAATTATATATTAATAAAAGTAATTTTTGCCATTAAAATAAATATACATACACTACATGTTCGTGTACCAGGTCCAAGTAGTGTATATACCTAGTTTATAGGTACTAGGTATACATGTCGACAAATCGTGTATGCAACTCTTCATCTAATTTTTGTTAAACAAACCCTGTGTTAGGTCCTGCTATATTTTCTTAAGTATCCACAGGGGCATTAATTTAGCTACTTGATGCTGAAGTAAGTTGGTTCGGTAATTTTGAATTATAACCAGTTTAAAGAAATGTAACTGTATATATAGTTAAATAGTTTTTGTTTGTTTGCTCCAAATTAAGAAATATAGTATTGTGCATCCAATCATTTACGGGGAGTTCCGTCTCAAGTGTGCTCTAGCTCAGACAGTTGTTTTTCACGATGTTAGGGATGGCAAAAAGACTTAATTATGTTATTTAATAACGTATTTCATGCCCGACTTTCTACAAAAAACCACAACTTTTTTGGACGTAAACTTTAGGAC
>JAQFYC010000142.1:0-81144 GCA_034694165.1 Tomocerus mixtus | reverse complement strand
AAAGGTAAGTTTTGAGTAGGGATTTATATGGGAAGAGGTATTTAACCTTATTTAGATTTTAGATAACGTATTAGCAATAAAATGCAAATATCGTCCTCAAGTAACCCCTAGAAAATTCTGTGCTCTTTTGAATGAGCCTAATCTCAACAACAAATGACAACCAGTCCTTAATAAAATAAAAATAAAAATATATAGATAGATGTTTCCTGATGGCTTGTCATGTCATCATGTCCAAGTCATGTCATGACGTATTTATATATATGAAATGTTTTTTAAGCGAGCTGAATTATTGGCTAGGAAGTACTAGTAACAGTAGTGGTTCCTTCGTGAGACCAGTGCAGTAGCAAAGCGATATTTGATACATACACATGTAATTCCCCTAAAATACGTACGTAACAGTAACAGTTGGAGTTGAAGTTAATATCAGTCTAAATAAGCTTTCTATCTCATAAGCTCAAGCCTTTCGAGGAGAAAGCCTCACTTTCACTTTGGCTTTCAGTCGTTTCGGTCTGCAGCCATACACATCGTGATTCAGTGCATTTGTGTGTAGCCTAACTATCACAGTGCAGTGCATTGTGCAATTCAAACTGCATGGTATTCTCACATAACCAACCCAAAACCATTAGAATACAACATACAATTCAAAAGAAGGCAGTTTAATAACAGTTTAGTTTGTAGTTTGTATTACACATACATACGGTTAAGGTTAACGCGCATATTGTGTCGTGTCGCATATTTTTTTGGCATCGCACAGTACCAAACCTATTCTCAAATCTCGTTTATCTTAATTTAATTACGTGACGACGGAAAAAATAATTCATCTGTTAATTACCAAAAGATAGCACTCGTAAATTACTTCAAGCACCTATAAATATGTAACCGTTTTTGCTCTACATCAAGTTTGTTCGAGTTCGCTAAATTTGCATCAAATGTCTTATGTAAATATTCACTTTTAATTTGACTGTGCATTTATTATTTCAACTGCATAACCAACGTAGTATGTATACAGATATACAGAGTAAGTTTTTTAAAATTACATATATTAAATAAATAGAAATAAAACGAGCATATGTATATTATCGTATATTATGGAGTAGTGGATATCGCCTTATCTAATTGAAGTAGCAAGTTATCGCGCTAAAGGAACATGTTTAGCTTTTCCAACTATCTGTATACACTGAGAAATATTTCCTGAACCGGAATATGTATACGTAATGTACGTCTAATGAAATCATTTTATTTGGTTATTTTATTGTCATTAAGGAAACTGTATAATATTACGCAGGCTTTGATCAGTCTCCACTTCCTGTGCTGAACTAGAACTAGATGCACGTAACATTGAATATTCTGCACTGATAGAAAGCTAGAAAGGCAAAGCAAAGCAAGAGTTCTCTTTGTCTCCTAGTAAATCTCAACAATATTGCATTTTGTATTGGGCTGTTGTATAAATCGAGCACTCTATTTTCCTGTTCTGTGCATCACAAACTCGGTAATATGTAGAATACACATTCACATTTTACACAGAGTAGTGAAAGACAGGACAGAGAGCATGTCATTGCATCGTATTTTGAGGATACGCTTGTAGTTTTCTGTACACTAGTCTATGTAGTAGATGTTAATACTTGAGCTACTACGGTCCCACTCACACACCACACGACAACACATCTCACATGCTTGCTGAAGAAAATGCAACGCTAACGCAACTCAACCCAACAAGAGAAAGCATTTAGTTCTGATGAAATCTTTCAAATCAGTTAGTGTTCTCGCAGACGTTCTCCAGCAAGCACGGAAGTGAGAAGAAGTTCCAGTTAGACTCTTTCTAGCTGAACTGAACCACATAGCTACTTACTTACTTAATACAATACAAACTACAAACTCTTAAGTCACCCTTTTTGTCTTTTCTTGAATAAAATTTACTTATCTCCTGTATTGTGTCTATCAATACCTAATGCACATTGGCGTTAGCCAAGTTTTACAACAACCTCTTCAGTGTTACATTACATTGGCCAACAAACATTTACATTTTACAAAATATTAGAAGAATTTGCCAGTGAAACTTTCACATACCTAGCAGACTCTGTCTTAAAGTAAAAGTCATGCATTTCACATCAAAAGTAAACTTTAGCAAAAATCTTTTGCCATCGTACTGAACAACGATACTTCGCGATAGCTAAAATATTTAACAGTAACAGAATCGCTATCTGCAACAAAATCATCTTCTGTTCATTTGACTGCAAATAGTTATCAATACCAAACCCAAACTGTGGGGTCCTATGTATATTTTTTGGTGACGTTATAAAATAACATTATTAATACTGTGACTTGAATTCCCCTAGTTGGGGCTTCTATCTGTGCCAACGGACAATTGAAGTTCTTAAGAACAATACGACCGGATAGATTCAACTCCTATTTTTTTCATTCCTAACATAATCTCTCTACGATAATGTACTTTAAAAGCACATAGTTGATTGAGAGCGTCAAGTAAACCTTTTTTGTTTTTGTATGTCTATGAAGCTATTGAGTCTCAATATTAACAAATGTTTATGAAACTATAATCCTATTTACATACTATACATACAAGAACTGTAAAATTACTTCAAACTTTCGTCTTCTATTTACATCCCTAGTGTGACACATTGAGAAAAACTTAAAATTATTATAAGAAAATAAATTGTCCATAGCCCGACATTAACTTTAAGAAGAAATTTTGCTAAGAATGTTGTGTATTCGTAAATGAAGGTAGGGCAATCGATTTTGAATTGAATTGGCGTGAGATTATTGGAAGCATAATAGTGTAGCGCTCCTATAGGAAACTAAAAGTAAAGTTAAACATACAATCTACTGTAAGTATCATAATATTGTGTATGTTTGGACTAGAGGAGACGAGTTAATAACTCTTATTCTCCTCAGCAGAGCATAAGCAAAGAATAATCTTCGTAGCTGTTGCTCCATTTTAAGTAAACGCTGAGTCTAGCTAAATAAACTTGAGGAAAACGAATTCAGGGCAAGTTGAGTCAAACCCTATCCGTGTAAATACACATTTAGAAGTGCATCTTAACATTCGTAACTTAAGCATAGGAAGTGTTGTGCACTCGTAGTCAAGTGAACTCTTGACTTGACTTCTAGAAGTAATAATTCCATACCACAGGCTACATATTATTTGCATGAACTAAAATCTTGTATATAGTATTACTTATGTGTATAGTGTATAAATACCTACTGATTGTAAACTAATAAGCGTGGACTTAAGTAGCTCGGATGATAGAAAGTGAAGACTTATCCGGTGTACACATTGTACCTACCAATATCCAGTATAAATATATACACTAGTAGTGTTATGCTATGTAGAGACTGGAAACCTCGTTCATGTACTATATTAAAGACTTAAATATCATATTATTATACTACAACAACAGTATGTAAATAGGTTACCTACACATGTAAATGTAAAATGAATCTAGTTCGGCATACTTTCTACTGGAAAAGGATTATCAATTCTTAAACGGTAACTAGAACTACCAACTACCTTAAAGCAAAACATCGCAACTCAACCCATCACAACATTTCCATCTTCTTCAAAACTCAAAGTAAGTAAGTACATATGTAAACGAAGCTTATGTAAGCAAATATTGTATCGTATACGTAGTAAGTATGTATATATTTGTGTAGTAATATGCAAACCAAGATACTCTAGTCATAGTGCTTAGCTTTGCATGCCTAAAAATACATATGAATTATTTATGAATAGTATTTTATAGTTTGCACAATTTTGTCATATAAAGTACACTTACAATGCAATCATCATAGTAGTATATGCAGAAGCTAAAGCTACTCAATTTTACTACTGTATAGATATATCTCTATACTCCATAGTCCATACGATATATATTTGTGCATTGTGTGCTTACTTATACTTACCATTAGAATTACTTATGCATTCGCCAATTTTTGTTATGAGTCAGATGTCATAAAGATGAATTTTCGATTTTGTAGTCCATGAAGGGAATTACAGAATAAGATCTGCTTGCAATATTTATATATTTACCGACACGAGAATTCCATCTTGTTCCATTCGTTTTCTTTTTAATGTGAAAGTATTGCAGTATAATACAAATACAATACAGTAGGCAAACCAAGCCACATAATTTATTCTTTACCAGAGTTAAAGTATAACAATCAAAATCTCTATTGGATAAGTCTATTTATTTTCACTCTTGCTTAAGGAAAGTTCACCTTTACTTATCCTAATATTTGACATTTGCACAATACAGCTAGATATATTCGAGAAATAGGTAGGTATTGTATGTATCTGATAGATAGTATGTATACTAAATGTGCAAGAAAATATTCTTCCATGTAATGGTAACCTTCCTGTGTGACGTAATGCAGTTTTGCAATTTTAAATTACGTTTGTACAACTACAAGGTTTTTCTAGTCGTTCGCCACAATCAGTCAGTTGGCTTGCATGTATTCGTGTGGAGTAAAGTCTGAGGCAAGTTGGGCTTTGTGCTCCGTTGCAATTTGCAATCGGTTTAGCTTGCTAAATCTCTCTTTAAAACGCCAACGTAAGCAAAACTACCGGGTTAGTGAATGAGAACAGAAGATCAGGCTAATAAGCTTGGTTAAGAAAACCGGCCTTGGCTTAAGAATATAAGGTTTGTGTGCAATCTCACCATAAATAAATAATTGTTTAAACAAGGAGAAAGTGGAAAGTTGACCCGACCCATGAAGCAATCTTAAGAGAAGTACTCTAAACACTTTACGTCAAACGTCAGGCTACAATAGTACCCTAAATACTCAAATACGATTGTGTGCTTCTCAAAATGAATTGAAAATTTGAAAACTAAGATAAGGTATTTTATTTTTGAATTCTTTCAAATGAATTTTCAATTAAAATGTGCTGTTATACGATAGAAATATGGGAAACAGACAGAAAACGTACAGAAAAGGTGAAGTGTATAATGTAGTATAGCAATAGCATCTTGTTAGGTGTCTTTCATAGGAAAAAGGATTTTCCCTTGCACAATCTCGTTGTGTTGCTTTCCTTTCCTTAAGAAAGTGTGTGACGTGAAGTCTGTGCAAACGTAACTTTATGTTTAAGTTTGTTGATTTGATTTGACTTGACTTGACTTGACTTGAGTTTGCTTGGTTCTCGAATAACTATGAGATCGGTTCACTTCGTTATCTGTCTCAATGGGAAATAAACAGATCATATCATTACTTACGAGAATAAAAGTACCTAGGAAAGCTTGGAGTAAACTCTATCCTCGATTAGATGATTAGATCGCATCTGTTTAGTTAGTTTGAGGAAATGTATTAGCGCTATTGGGGAAAACGTTTGGTAATACCAATAACCTATAGGGTAAACAAATTAAATGTCAATATTTGTGAATGTAATCGGTTTAGAATATCTCATTCCCTGATTTAATTGGTATTTACCCATTGACGTACATGCTACAAAATTGTAGTTAATGGAAATAATAAAAGATTAAGGTGTTTTTCTTGAAGAAATTAGCAATTTAGTGAGAAACTTAATACATACACAATGTGGTGGTGGTCTGGAATGTGTATGTACTAATGTAGATAAGATATATTATTATGTACTTGTATCTCGATCCCACCTTGTGCATACTTATTAGTCTACTCTACAGTCTACAATCTACACTAGAGCCAGAGCAGGATGCTATTATTGTGTGCGAATGCATATTCTAATAGATTCCACAGATGTTTTCTTTGCTTGTCTGCTACTATGTGTTTGCTTAGCAAATACTCAACCGAGAAATACCTGGTGGTTTGGTTAAAAACTTTTCTTCCTTCCTCCTGCATCAGAGGATGAGACTTGTAAGGTTTCAATTTACACAAACTGCTGACTTCACTGCTCACTCCATAACTTGGTTCAATTGGTGCACTATCTCTCTAAAGCTATTATGAACAAGTCTAGTCTAGTGCTACTTAATGAGGTATTTATTGAAGCTCCCTTTTAATTTTCTTTTGATAATTATTTGCATAAAGCTTACGCAATGTCCAAGTTGTCATTTGGAATAGATTATGTATACTTACGTAGATGTAGTATAAAATTTTAATTCTTGGAGTCTACTTGTGCAGAATACTACATCGTATTGTAATTGGATACCAGTACCAGTACTATCGATTGTAAGACTCACACCATTAATAAGTTAGTCAATTGAAATATATGAATAGTCCTAATTAGATCAATTTGCTAACAATAATATTCGCTTTCTATTAGTACTTGCAACCGCAACCATTCATTTTTGTACATAGTTTTGTGCGCCGGCCATCCAAGAGACGAAAAGAGAAGCCTACAAAATACCCTATCTATACATGTATTTCATACACATTGTGTAAAATGGATTAGGGTAACCAAGTATTGGGCATATAAAATGTTAAAACGTTACAATACTAAGTCCTATTTAACGATGTGGAGGTATTTCCATTTGCTTACTGATATTCTAAGAAGTTGCGATTGTTTTTCTATATATTAATATACTAATATAAAGGGTATAAATATATATTTCTAAACGAGCTCCCCATATTACTATTGATATTTAGTAACCACTGCATTTTTTCTTACATTTTGTGTATTCAAAAGTAAAGAATAAAGTATAATGTTACCCAAGAAAAATAGCAACAGTAGTCTAACCCCCAATTAAAAAATTTTCTTCTATGACATTCTTGAATTTTTATTGAAACATATGGTCAGCATGTCTAGATAATAAAGAGAACTTCATTTCACTCATGGTGACAATTTGACAGGTACTTATGCACTTAACGTCAACTTAAATCATATTTTATGTAGTAATAAACTAAAACAACAGTATAGTATCTCTGTAACACTGCACGCCTTCATAGCTTAACCAGAATTCAGTCAGATTCATCTACATATTATGTAAATATTCTACTAAACTGTACAAAGCTCCTGGTGTTGATAGAAGTTACAAAATTTGCATTCTCTTGCTAGCTACCAATTGTAAGTATCCAACTGCAAATAGGTAACCAGAAGTGACAAGCGTGCATAAGTAATTATGAAGTCGGAAGACTGACGAAGTTTAGCTTGAACACGTAAAACTAGACTCTGCTATTTATTTGCTTACGGTATTATATTATGTCTATTTCATAGGACATCCCTCTTAAGTTTAGCTATTAACGATAAATCTACGGTTGCGGTTGCTGTTGGCTTGTTGAAGCAAATCAGGCTGGGAAAGTTATAGTCTAAGAGCAAGTATATCGTCCACATTATCTAAAATAGGGTACAAATTCAAAAATGACTATTGTATTTTTGAGAACTACAAATACCAATTACTATTTTTTTGAAATTACTATTTCGAATTGCAAATCAAACATTTAAAATGATTAATTTTGATACTATTTATTCGTGTTTATTGAATTGTAAAAGCTATTTTGTAGGAAAATATTGTACAATTTATTGGTTTATTTCCTTCTGTTTTCGTATACTTATATGCAAAATTGCTAGCATCAAGCCAACCTTAACGGTATATAGATGAATATCTTGACCTTAACTTGCAAATAATAGAAAGGGAATACGGTTACTGTTACTAAGCATTTCTTTACATTGTTACCTATAATATGCTACTTATTTTTAACTTTCGTTAAATTTCCTATTGTTCTCGTTTACTTATTTACACTAAAAGTAAATGTCATGAATACCCTAAGCCACTAAAATACTCCGTGAAACCTCCCAAGTACCTTAAACTGGACGTTACAAGCTAATTGCTTCTATGCCATTAAGAAAATGAGAATTACTTGAGTAGTTTCAGTTTCATGTACAAGTATTTTGAATGTTGGAATGAGTCTGCCTAAAGATTTGTGTTTCTGTAATGCTTATATCTGTATGTATCCCAATTGTATTTATTTAAGTGCAGAAAGTTTTTACGTCTCTGTCGAAATATTGAAATTTATTGCATGCTTGTTGTCGAGGGCGTCTTCTCAGTTTTCTTATAAACTTTCACTCGGCAGAAGATAAACTTTAGCTTGCACGACATGTACCATTGCCATGAAAGCACAATTTGTAGCTTTGACAAGGTTATTTACTATCATATCGTATATGTATAAAAATATACATAGCCTTATATTTGAACTCTGGACAACTTTTACGCCGTCTACTTTTGCTAATGCAAGTAGGCACTCTGGACAAGACAGATGTTTCTATATTATCCATGACAATTTCTTAGAGATTTTTTTCCTGCGTTGAGAAAGACCAATTCCAGTTTTTACACGAGAGTCTTCTAGTCTGCTCTGTTTCATGTTTGCAAAAGATACTTTGGTGAGAGGAGGCAATTATTACTATCAATGTATTATATGATAACTAATTAGTTATGTATGTTTGATCATAATATAAGTGCAAAATATTTATAGAAAGAAAAATATTATACAGCAATACATTTATTAACAAAGTGGATATAATTTTATTTATTTAAGGTTGCACATTGATAAATATTTTGTACATACATTACAATGCAGTTTCATAATTAGCCATACATACCTAAAAATAATTTTGAAAAGAATAATGAAATAAATTTTTATGATTCGCCAACAAATTAATCTTAATACAAGAAGGGTTTGTCATATTATATATTCTAGCAAAAGAAATTGCATGAAAAGCATTCTTGACCATTCTTATTCCGTACAAGTAGTGGATATTTGATACGCACTCAGCAATGCAATAAATATCACTTGTAAAAAGAGATGCTTTAGATGTAATTGAAATTCTTAGCACAGTTAACATTTTCGTCTGAAAAGAAATAGAGAATTCGTTTGAGTTTGCTGACAGAAATAAATTCACTTTTTCATTTAGAAATTGTTGTCGCCTTGTTTTCCATGCCACACAAGGAATAGGCAATAGGCTTGTTCACAATGGAATTAAAATGTTTCGTGGTGGGCAGATACAGAGGACATACATAAGTATTCTACTCACTTGATTTGAAATACAATACAAAATACAGAGTGAAGACCACGGACGGACCACACTCACCACATAATATCACACACACTATTGTATGATAGCTTAACTTAACTCGAGCATATATTTTATTCCTTCCTAAAGCAATTTCAATGAAAGGACCACAACAAATATGCATGCCTACTGTTTGTGCAATCAAATACCAACAAGTACAGTAATTCGATGGGTTAAAACATCTATCGAAACTAATCAGGGAGCTATAATGCAGGCTTTTTGACTTTTCTGAGTCACAGCAAAGAAAACACAGACAATATTAAATCCATAAATAGGTTGGATGAACGATGAGTGGTTAAATGTATATCTCGATCTCTATGTATATAAATCAAAAGAATTGGATATTAATTCCGAATATTACTAGTCCGTGGTTTCATTAAATAGGCCAACCTACGTATTGTACATCATGAAATGCCACCCTCTGTGTGTAAAAATGAAATTCATATCAAAACACTAAATATTAGACATCTTTTTCTCGATGCGTGTTAGACAATACAAAAGTCATAAAGAATAGTTATTTGTATATCCTATAATAATATAGCCAAATATTGAAATATCCAAAATTAGCAAAAATTACAGTATTTATTTAGTACTATTGGTGAAATATTGGTAATTGTTTCCTTGGAGAAAATGTTGTCCTACTTTTTGTCTAAAAGTCTTTTCTCAATTAGTACTACAAAATTGTAATGGCAAAGGATCACACTTTCAGCATCATGCTTAATAATAATGTTTTACCACAAAGACCTCAAAAAAATCAAATTCTCAAAAATCCTGAAGGAGAAACCCTTTACGTTTTAGTTAAACAGTAAAAGTGAATAGAAAGCTGAAATAAAAATGCTTGTTTGCGTGAAATGCATGTTAGAGGAACTACAAAATACGCAATAGATCTTGCACAACTTTGGAGGTACAGTTGCATAGAAATAGATTGTCTTGTTAACGTCAGAAAAAACGTTATATACTGTACAGCCAATATCTATTCCTATTTGATTTGAATTGCATTCTGTGCTGTGGGATTGATATGTGATGGAAAGGGCTTCTTTCGCCAAACAAATTACCTCATTTTATTAGAAATAGTATTTTTTCCATTTGACTGCATCACATTGACACTTCTTTTACGTACTTATGTTGCTCTCCAGGGAATAAGAAATCGCAAAGTCGCAATCGCAGTAACATGGACTCCATATTATGATAGTATTGCTAAGGTCTATCAAATATTCGCAATCTTCTTGGCTTAGTATGTAAATTCAGCCGTTATATTTTATGCCGCTAACAATGAGCCACACTTACTTATTTACGATTATAATATAATTTCATAATAATATGGAGATTACTGCTGTTACCTACTAATACATTATTATTTATAGTGCATTTTAATTATAATGCAACAAATTCAATGCATAATATTAATATAATTACCTTCTACTTAATTTATCAACATCATCAGTAAAGACAGACAGCTGTTTACATAACCAATATCTGTAGCCGTACAACAAAAGTCTTCTGGAAATGCAGTTCAACAGAAAATTTGATATTTTCTTTTATAAAATTAGATTATGTATGTACATGCTTTATTTCACCAAAATCTACATAGGTATATATAGTAGGTAATCAAAAATGAAGTGAAAATTACTTATTTACACTGTTGGATGAAATATTGCGTTTTTTTTCGGTAGTTAAATATATTCATAATAATGAATAATTATCGTCAGAAATATTGCAAAATGTCTTCCAAAATGGGCATTTTTAACGCACCATGTAAAACACACTTTTAAACTACAGGGATTACGTACCCTGAAGGATTTTAAAAGGCACAGCTTACTAATTCTATCTAAAAGCTTTTCAAAACGAATATAGAAGAGTTACAGCCACACATTGCATTGCTTCACTAGTTTAGGACATTTTGGCTCATTTTGAATCTGACAGCAATTTGTTATGCTGAATCGACGCAATCTATCTATACAACGAATCATTTTGCAGGTGCTGGGAAAAGTCATTCAATGGAACTTCCAAATATAAATAGTTTCAATCTTGTAAACATTTTCTTTACATTGGCTTTACAAATCCTATAAAATACAAGCTAATTCTCAATTCAATTTTATATTATAGCCTACAAGGAAAGATACATTCATGCAAAATTTTGAACATAATTGGACAGTGTTCCCTTTTAAATTGCTATTCAAATGTTTACATGCAAATTCTATGTATTAATATTCTAAAGGAATGAGCAAAATAAAAAATGCCTCATAATATACTGAATTCATAGAAATTAATTCAAGAAAACATTCAAAAGGAAATTATAATATCACTTGCATTTTACTTGAATTTACATTCCATTGCGTACCTAGTACCTACAGCTAATATAAAATATAATGCGTATCATGAAATTTTTAGGTATTTAATATTAAAATTACACGTTCAATAATAAAGAAGCCTTAGATACATATCATAAAGTTAGCGTGTTAACCTAGTTTACTAGAGCATTTACGGTAGGAAATACATACCTAATAGGATTGACGTTGAGTTGACACGTGTAGCATTACTATTACTATCCTTTAGAATGACTTTAGAATAAGTTTCACAAGGTAACTAAGGAAAGTCATACAATTATTTTCAAATAATAAATGAGACTGCACATGACACCATGTATTACATGACAAAATGTCTCAAGGCAGGAACTCGGTCGTTCCTCCTTTCTAACATTGTCATTGTGCATTCCTGTCAGATATGATTTTAGTGGGCAATGTGAGTCATGTAGGTTCATGTCGAATATTTTTAATACACTAACACCCTTCGAACAACTAAAAGCAAGTAGGTATGCGAATAACATTGTACTTACAATCAGTCCTCATACAATACGACATTAAAGAAATAGAAACATTATATTATCTATTTTTTTCATTGAAATACCAGCTGAAAACGCATACATCGGTACATTAGTTTATAAGTCACACTGTGTATTGCACCATGTATGTCAGTGCTTTTGTAGACTCATTGCATATTAAAAAGAAAACATTGTAATATTCTTCGTGTGTACTATATTTATATTTACATGCCCCATTTCCCTTCCTTGCTTGTGACTATGACGATTCTATTCGTGACATGAGTATGAGTGAAAGACAGTGGAAAAAATTATATTGGTTTTTATGATGGCGTGTCGTAAATAACGTTATATGAAATATTCAAAGCTTTAGTGAGTACGTATTATTCTAGTAGATATTTTATAACATTCTTTCCTGCTCCTTATTGTAGTTACATTAAAATGGATATATTGAGGATAAGGCTCTGAATAATAAACCTGTGATTGTAATCTATTTATGAAGCAAATGAATTGAGACACGACTTTCTCCATTGGAAAAAGCTGGTTTTTTTGAATATCGTACGTCACTATGAAACTCTACTACATATTACTAAATTTTTCTATTAAGTAATATGATGCAGCTAAATTACATAGCAATAAGCTATAAATTATTCATATGATTGGGTGAAATATACAGATACGTGAGAGTTACAACAGAATTCTTGTAAAATGGAGAAATGAAAATGGAGATATCGTATAATTTAGTTTCTGGACACAAATTATAGCTTATCAGATTAGGAAGACATTTTTAGGTTTCTAGTGCATCTTGTCCTTTACAAGAGTCAATTAGCCGTCAAATACTAATCAAATCAATTTAGTGAAATTGGATTGCATCGTTATCTACGAAGACAAGTTTTACGAAACTAGGGTACTACAACAATGAGATCGGAAAAGTTAATTTTATTCTTCTCACGGTGCGGATGTTTTCAAAATGTGACCTAACTGGCTTCAAATAAATGGTTGCAGAGAATTTAATATTATCGTAATAATATTTGTGGGCTACATAGTAGGATATTCCAATGTTATATAGCTCCTGTATAGTAATTAATGCTGTTCAGGCTTTACAAAGTTTTCTCCCTGCTTCAAATTTCTATGCATTCCTGTACCACATAAGTAAGTATGTTACCGCATGTAAACCCTATGGGAGGATAAATTTATGATCTTAATTATTAGATTTTCCTTACCACGACTCATATTACTATTTTGCCACTTTACGGATCCCTAGATATTTTTTTTAAATAATATGCAATTCATTAATGTGGCCGTACATTGATAATGTAGCTACAATATGCATCTAAATAACGTATAAAGCTTATGTAGCTAAAATTTACAAGTTTACGGGTGTAGAAAAATATACGCTGTTTGTATATTGACAAACTAGTTATATGTAACACGTGTGCTGTCTGCATGTACATACATATTAGTGTTAAAGAATGTTTAATAACATCTATAAGAATCAAAATAAAGTTGCCTACGCAGTAGTATTGATTCGATCGAATTAGAGATCGATCCCAATCCTAATATACCTGTAGTTAAAATGTAACGCAAATATGAAAATTATAATACCAGCCTAGATATATAAGTTATTAAGATAGATTACAGGGCTAACGGATTACGTGGGCGCCAATAAGTGTGACTGGGTGCTACTGTAGATAGAGTAGAATGAATCTAAATAATATTATTAGTAGAGTACACAATTAAACACTATATTATAGGTTCATCAGATTAAAATACATTGATTATCGCAATGCTCCTCTCATCAGAATTTATTTTACCAACAGGGTTTCAGTTTCAAAAGGCAAATCTCCAACTAAGTAAGTAAGTCTTGTGGACTTATAAGTAGTACATCAATAATAAAATTAGGTAGGCACTTTTAAATGTGTAGGTATAATACTGTGCTTAATATTTATACAGTACACATAATGGGCAAAGTGGGTTGCCATGTTCATGTTGCCAACTAGCTTCTTTCGGCAGAGAAACCAGAACACGTAAATGTAAATATATAGCATGGGAGCATACTAATATACCAGATTTTCTCTTCTGCACGAATGCGTTATTAGCTTTTGATATCTCTATTAATAGTTAATAATCACATTAACTGGAATTAGGAAGAATTATCTGCATACTTTATCGTTTTACCATGAAATTACTGTGTGTTGGACTGTGTCGTATTACTTAGTAATAAAACTGGTACATTTTCTACCCTTAAATCTTCAATTTTATCCGAATAACTGCATGCTGGTTTATGAAGACGTAGCGTAGCATAGTCACTATAGCTAGCTTTTATCTGTGCTTAGCTGACAACTTTGTATAAATTGTAATAAAGCAAAAGCAGACGTGTCATAACATCGAGGAATGATACTGATAGGAATTTACAAAGAGCAGAAAATGTTTGCTGTCTAGAGATAATAACCTAGTATAAAATCTTGGGTAGGTATTTTGCAATATATATTGGCTTGAGAAGAATATAATCTACTACATTCTACATATAGGCATATCTACATCAAGTCTAACATGATACCCTGAACGATAAATCTCATCTCCTGTCACTCACATTCGAATTTCTTATCTCATCTCCAATCTACCGTCAGTCTTGCTTAAAAAGAGGGAAAACTGTAAGTGAAAGTCCTCCTGATGGATTACATAATTATATTAAATTGGCACTTCAGTGGAAACTATTAGATTAATAAGGATTAGAATCTCGGGAAATTAACTGCAGTCTAACGAAATCATTATCTTATACATGCATGCCTTAGTTTTCCACTAACTACAGATATGTTCAAAATTACAAAGTTGTCTGTGCGAAGTTCCTTAACGAGAAATCAATTTTTTGGGAAATAAATTTCTTTTGTGTTCATTATCAATACACTCGAGGAAATCAGAAGTAGAGTAGGTTAGGTAATGTTGCTGTGCGTAACATTTGTTAATATTTTTTTTATGTGCCTTATATATGTAATGCATTACACTAATATTTTTATTTGCAATAGAGAATGAGTAATGCACAAATATAATATTTTACTTTCTCCCATGTCTTCAGTATGTAGTTTGTAATTGTACAATGATGGTGATTGCGATTACTTTTGATGAACTAAAGTTAATTTTGTAGTAATACATACGGTTATCATTTCTCAGATTTATGGATAAGGTACTATACGTTAAATAGAAAAATAAAGTGCGGCTACATATGTACGTTTCTGAGAAGAGGAAATACATAACTGTGGCAATTCAAATTCCATTTGCAGTTACCGTTAGGGAGAAATGGCTGTCAATCAGTGAAGCATAGACAAATAGACGTAACTTGATATATTGGCACACATTACAGATATGTAGGATTCTTTCACTCAGTCAATCACATAACGTAACATAAGAGCAAGAGTTCGCTGACCTAACAATAAACCCATACTGGTTCTACTCAGAACTTTTAATCTTCTTTCCTAAGTGAACATGGATATCGTCTCAAGAATAAATAATAGATATCGATGAAATTTGTAACAGGAGCTCCGCAGTTACATACTTTGGTGTAGGCCAGTACTAATACTGCATTATATAAGTCGAAAACCCTTTCCTTAACAATAAATACATAGCACAATAAATATATAATCTTGATTTCTTGTAGATAAATAGGTATATCTGTATGTACCTTATTTTTACCTACGTACAAATACATACTTAAGTGAACCATATAAATCGTAGCATGTATTATGCAACATGTATGTAGCAGTAGTACTTTTATAATGGAAATTAAAAGTGTAGTTATAGTGCAATATTGGGGCATTGAGTTACGGTTTATTTGCAATATACATTGCACTGAAACTAAAGGTAATGATTATGCTACGCTCTGTGTGACCATTAGTACACCACACCACATATACCGATTTCGCTTGTGTAAAAGTTGCGTACGTGTCTGAATTTGCTAGTAGCTATCAACTAAACTTTTCACCTCTCCGTAAAACCAATACGATGGCAAAACTCTTCAACAGTTTGCCAATCCTTATAGTAAAAATATTGCATTTTATTTCTGGAATTTGAAAATTAAATTAATTGGAAATTCGCAATTGATTTACCATTTAAATACACAAATTTCTGGCAAAAGATACCAAAAGAAACATAGAAAAACGTTAATTGAAGGATTAGAAAACCCTTTGAAATAAAGTTGGGCTTGTGGGGTACATACTAATATATTATTTGGGTATCAATGGATACTAATAATACGAAAACGAAAGATGTTGTGTAAAATTCTATAGTTGCAGTTCTGGTAGCTGGTAGGACTTTTATATGAAAATATGAATTGGTTTAAATTGAAAGGAAAAGTATGAAATGCAATTTTGTATGTATTCTGTCATCCTGAAATACAAAATAGAGATATGTGGGAACAAATGTAACATTAATACACATTCAATGTAGGTGTACGTGGATAAAATCAGAAAGTTTATAAGTTAACTTCATTGATCACCAGAGCACTCAGTCAAGTTAAGTCAGTCAACCTTCCATTAACTTTAACTTGATTCTCATGGAGACGTGAGCTAATGTAACGTAGCTATTATATTTGCCATATAAATACCTACACACTGCCAAAGGAGAAAATAGTGAAATATCTTGACATATCAGCCCAGGCCAGCCAAAGCCAAACCAGAAAAAGTCAGATGTTCTTTTCAAGCCATAGTGACGTGTGTCAGTTTCATTTCTCTAAATGACTGTATTCTTCTAGTTTCTTCTTGTCTTAGAGAGACTTTCCCCAACAGAATGGCACACACGTGTGTTGGGAAATCTGATTGAGGCTTCCATCATTGCATCAATATATGGATCTCTAGAGTTCTAACTGCCAAAGAGAAAATGTTACTGCCAAAGCACACGACATGAGTGGTAAAAGTCACTACATTATGTACGCTCGTTCCTACAACGGACATTATTCGGCAACCAACATCTTTTCAGAGGTTAAGTTAGGTAGTTATAGGTATACTCTTCCAAGAAACCGTAGATAGTACCATCAGATACTAACATTTTAGACTCTATGTTTGGAAAAGGGAAAGAAAGGCTCAGATCCTTGTTTTCCTGGAAGTTAGCAACAAAAAAGTGGAATACTTTCCTTTTCTTCTCCTGGAGTGGCATTTTTCATATAAGTACTATGTAAATTGCAAATTATTGACATATTTCAGTCCAGTGTTACTTAAAGTGAAAGCTACAATCGATTTGAAGTTAACTCAGATCTCAATGTCAGTGTTGAGCTTCTATTAGAAATTTTGAAGGGGAATTTACATATTATACTGAGTAGTCAAAAGAAATTAATCCAAAAGCTATTTAACATTAGAAATTATTTTTAAAATAATATGCAGAAATATTTGAGGAATTTATTTTTAAATGTGTGATGCTTAAATGATTTGAATATCCAAAACAAATGCATGGTAATTGTAATCGCATCTAGTGGACCCTGAGAACCATAATAGTACTGGTATTGAGTAATAATATTCTAATATAAAATATATTTTTAAAACTGTATATGAAAAAATGAAGATTGAAAGTGATTATTAGAAACGACAACTTTTGAATCCTTTTGAACTGCTTGAGTAGGTGGAAATTGAAGAATTAATGTTTCTAAATTGAAACTTAAACTTCTGAGGTCAACTTCCCAAACGACTTCTTGATAAATGTAGTCTAGTTTGAATTTTGAATGTTGTGATTAATGTAAAGTAAAGCATGATGCCAAAGTAAACCAAGGAGGCTTTCTTTATGTACACCTACACTAATTTAAGTTGCCGTCGTATTATAAGTATGCAGAAACATGCATAATGGAAGGAAAACAGTTTATCTGAAAGTACAACAAACTTATACTTCTGCCTAAGTCGATATGCTTGAAGGAAACTTTATTTCATACAAAAATATGCTTACCTTATGTATGCATAAGGCTTACTATAATATTATTATGGTATACGTTGTTCAAAAGGAAGCTCGCAGTTGAAAGCATTCAACAAAAAGAAAAAGTTTACGTCCTACTTATAATTCACTGCATGGGACAACCTCCAATAAATTCGACAAACTCAAAAAGATATTCCAAACATGCATAAATGACTACCTAACGTAAAGCAAGAGTCTTAAGCGGAAGTTGTGATCTTTTGTATGTTATAATATTACGTTGACTTCAGCTCTTAGAAAATTTGAATAATGCCTACTCGCCTTCCACTAAAGTATACATAGATACCGTAAATAGTAAAATAAAGACAGGTGCCTAAGATAAAACTGTAAAAAGCTGCATTGTAAAAAATATTGAATCTAGTCCAGACAAATATAATTCCGTAGGTGTAAATCATTCTTTAGTAAAATTTTAATTGGGAACAAGCAAATGTAAAATGACCATTTTTATTTTTAAAAAATTAATCTGACAAACCAATATATTGTCTTTGTAATATGTAGATACGTATAAAGGGTAGGAAGTTCTCAAACAAAAAAGATATTTGCGGCGCATGCTGTATCTTTACATAATATAGCAAACGCTCGGGTCATATTTTAGAAGTTACTTATCTAGCCCAAAATAAAATTGTACAATAAGTTGCACGATAAGGAAAGTATTGTCATTTAAATGACGTTAATACAGAGCAAGTTTTCGTATCTAGAATTTATCTACAAAGTAATGTAAACAGAAGCTTTTACCCATCACTTCTTTAATTTTTCATATTCACAACATTAGGTTTTATTATGCAAGTATACGTAACTGTATTTGCATAAATATAGTTCTTGTGGTAGGTGGTAGTAAATAAGAAAGTTTAGGAGTTGATTTTTCTGTTTTTCTTTGAAATTGCATAGAAGAAGCTTAAAGTTGAGCACAAGAAATACAAATCTCAAATTTATTTTGTCAATAGTGAAGAAAGTTTAAGAAAAGTAATTATTTGCAACTGAAAATTGTGATTACTTAAAAGTCTCTCATGAGTTAAATACTTTTATAATATCCATTCTGGTGTTTATAAAGTCTAGTGGCCTAGTTGTTCATTATTATTATAAGAATCTCCTTATACAAGATTGAAAAGGAAAAGTTAAGCTGTCTGGTTATTATGTAGATACGTAAAAAACAATTCCTTTTATACAACTTTACGTTTACATGCATATTCACAAATCTATGCAGTAAATTAATATAAGGGGTTAGCTCTTCTCTCCCCGTTGGGTTTCGAGATGTGAGGATGTGATTGGAGTCACATAGATGCTAACCAATCGTTATTTACAGTAAACACAACAGGATAGCTAAAGGATATTATATAGAACACAAACAAAACTACAAATACAACAAAACGTAGAAACACGAACAAACAGACCTATAAACACAAACAGATAACCAGAGGCAGGTTTTGGCTTTGCAAACAGATATCGTAAGTATTTATTATAAGCTCTCTGCCAAAGGGAAGACTACTGTATCCAATGTGTACTTTTGGGTTACCTAACATAACATAACATAGCAAGAAACCTTAAAGCCATAATAACATGACCTATATAAATGTATAGAAAGAGATTCCAACAGAATATACAATAGTGACTCCCTACATTAAGCAGACATGTAATAATATTTCCCCTCGATAAAATTCCTGAGCTTAAATAATTTTGAATACCTACTTTAAACACCAAATGAAATATAATGGACTATATGCAAATGATTTTTGCAATTAAAATGGATTAAATATCTTTACCAGTGGCAAATAATTTCAAAAATTGAATTATTTTCGGCAATTCCTCATTTATTTTGATGACTTTTAGTCGAATTAAGAGAAAGCTTTAAAATGAAGGTTCTAACGTACTACTGTACTAGAAAAGATGATTAGATAATAAAATAACAGTCTGAGTTAAAATAGTTAAGTTAAGTTAACCTCAAACTTTAATAATGCTTAAAATTGCCTTTGTCAAACTGCTTCCTTTGTGAAATTTACGAGTGCAAGAAGAGCTGAAGTGTGTCAATTTTACTTTCTGGCCTTGTTTTGTGACTTTTTAGAAGTAAATCACACAATGCAGAAAAGAACAATACAAATGTAGCTTAAACCGAGGCTAAATGGTACCTACCAGAGAGAAAGCTGTAAAGAAGGGCCTGATATTATATGCATTACTTTTACTTTTATTGGTACTTGAGTGAGCGTGTAATGACTGTGTTGTTATTTTAGTGCAAGAGTGTAAAAGGAGGGTTAAGATGATACTTATGCCTTCCGCCTAGCTAGTTAATGTATTTACTAGTTTCACTATTAAATCGTTATTCTCGGTAGTTAAGTTTTCCTATTTTATGTCTTATCGTAATTCCTTAGCTATTCTGGCATCATTCCTTTAACAAATGTACAAAAGGTTTAGGTACTTATTGCCCTGCCCTTACACTTTTTTAAAGCATGTTAGTAGCATAAAGCTATTTTCAGTTTTCAAGTAATTTCTAATGAAAATTGAAAATTGTAAGTATTGTGGTAAATATATTTCACAACTTTACATGCGGAATATATTTTACTATAACTGTTTTGTAGGCAATATCCAAATGCTAATGTGAATAATTAACTATAGCAAAAGTTAACTTGCATTTTTATACTTGCATGAAAAATGTCATGGACAATATTTCTATTTGAAAAATTTCAACTAAACATTTCGCATCGGATCATGAAATGAAGTGATTGCAAATTTGTGAGAGTGGGCAAATCTTTATCCAAGTAATAAAATCCGACACGTGGTGTATTAAAAAGGTAGCAGAGCATCCTTGAAGATGAGTACAGTTAAAGATAGAGAAAACAATGGCAAAGTATTAAGTAATGTGAATAATCAAAAATACCTTTTCCTGATACGCTCGTTTCTGAATCATTTTATTGAGATGAGTTGTATCTGTAATAAAGTCTTGTAAGTACTTAAAACGAAGCATATCTTTAGGCACTTAACCTCTTTGAGACGATAATAATTACACTTGTAACTTCCCACTCACTTCAGTTTAGGCTACTTTCAAATTTTCATTTCGGTAATTCCAGGTTAAAAAGGTTTCTTCAATCCAAGTTATGGGTTTTCTTTCGAAGGAAGTGGATTTAGTGCTCACTTAACATTAGTTACAATGAAATGCAGTAAATTTTCTCTCCCATCCCTCGTCTCATCAGATTCATTTTTTATTAGCTATGCGCTCTACTACCTTTTCTCTATCTTCCAAGATCCTATTCTCGTTATCATTATTAAAGAACCTTATTGACTTGCTGATGTGATGCCACTAAAAGTTTTATTACTGCGTATACATACTTATTCATAATACACTGCCTGCTCATACTTTCTTTAAGACACTCCTTAATCCTGGCTTCAGCCTTGAGAAAGGGAACAATCTCTTTTTATGACAATAAGGACAGAATTTAAATACTTTTTAGTCATAATAGGTAAGAATGAATAAAATTCTTGGATATGTTCGGAAATTAGAGACGAAAAGCAGATTCGGTCTCTTGAACAATGGGAAATACGAATTTGTTGAATATGATTTCTGAGAGTTAGAAGGATTTAGGTAAGTCAAACTCAAAACGAAGCCAAAGCCAAGCTTCGAAATACCAGGTTAAAAATTAAGTACTGGGATGCAATCAGGCAG
Organism: Tomocerus mixtus; assembly: GCA_034694165.1. Lineage (NCBI taxonomy): Eukaryota > Metazoa > Arthropoda > Collembola > Entomobryomorpha > Tomoceridae > Tomocerus > Tomocerus mixtus. The sequence goes on along the minus strand of JAQFYC010000142.1, from coordinate 59,733 downwards.
TCAGTCATTTCATTCCGTGAGTTGTCGTTAAGTTTGCGTTGGAACTTGGAACTGGACTGGAACTGTACAAAGATTAAGTGTGCAGGACGCACGAACTAGTTTCAATGAGTTCGTATGTATAAAGAATAGAGTGCCATATCACAGTATCTGTAATTGTACTACTGTAGTAAGTAGATGATGAGTTTACATGGTTCTGCCTTCAACAATGAGGTCAACATCAGCATCACCTCTGAGGAGTTAAATTTTAATGGGAGCCCCATAGCTATCATTTTTCAGAGATTTCCCCTCCTTCCATGTTCATTATACTTAGTTAGTATATTATGTGTAAACGGTAAAAGGGAAAACCTAACTTCGCAGTATCACCCAACCATCCATCCGTGTTTATGAGCAATTCATTTGTCTTGTTTTACTATTCTACTGATTTCCAAAGTTTATTTCTGGCTTTGGATGCATCCATCCATCCAAACTCTTTTCCCCACTAATCAACAAAATGGAAACTTATTCCTTTTGTCTATTTTCCTCTAAAGACTTACCCATTTTTTTAAACTCTACACTCTACTCAAACTTTTCACAATAGATTAATAGTGTAGCATGCGTCAAAACGTATTCAAGGCAAAAACAACCAACTTAAAGTTGAACTAATTGTAATATCTAACTAATGCTTAAGTGTGCAGAGGGTGACTGTAACTTGATTGTAATATTCATGGAACAGAATCCTATATGCCATTTGTACTTGTATTTGTACGTGGGTTCCCTCAAGCATTTACTTTCAAACTATTTTAACAAACTTTCAAATCATATATAGGTACCACCGATATATGTTTATCAACACACTATCTTTTTATCACGTGCCCTTACACATATTTTCGTTGACAACATATTAGGTGCCGAATTGAATGCTACACAAGCATATTATGGACATTGTGTTGTACTTGTATATGGTATTAATCTACTTTTCAATATCTTGCTTTTGTTTGACTCCAAGCAACTTTCTTTGCTATTTTCTCCCGTGTTCTATCGTCAAGATCTACAATACACCAATGTATATTTACGTTACGCAATGTGCCTTTTTGAGTAGTAAACCTTTATAATATTTTTCTTCTATTATCAAACATTTTGAATCATTCACACATTCAGTCGTAGTCAATAGATTATAATTTATGAAACAATAAATAGTGCAGGTAAAGATTTTGTAGAAATTTTTCCTCGTCTTCTTGTAACAAAAAATAAAAAATCTCAAAATATGTATATCCAAAACGCATAGTTTGTAGAAATTTTCCCTCGTCTTCTTGTAACAAATAAATGAAAGTTTCAAATGTTCTAGTATTTTAAAGGTATTAGGTATAGCTCCATGGCCTATTTCCATAGCTGTGTAAATTAAGAAGTCAAACCTACCTGCACGCCGAATTTTAATATCTTGGCAGTATTTTCCACCCCACTTACTAGTTATAGTACATACTTAAATACTCGAAGATAATCAGGCCATAAATATTTGTCACTTATAATTTCCCTAGATATACCTACTTGTTATGCATTTAATTTGTTAACTATAGATTGTCAGAGCGCATACTATTTCTATTTACCTAAATATTTATAACGCGCACGAGTTGGTTGGTAGATACATAAATTTCTAAATTTCTCATCAGCTTGGAAAATTAATTAATGCGCTAGTGTTTGCTGTATTTTTCATGCCATCGTTAATCCTTAAGTTTTCTGTTGCCTTTAGGAGAGTTTATTTTGTAAAATGAAGAGTGAAGGATGGAATATTTGAAGTGGATACATGTAGTGATAAGCACTTTGCACCCTAAATGAAGTTAAGGAAGTCAATGTTCAAATATACATATCTATACAAATATATAAATGTATATACATCCGTCTGGAACATGGAAAATAGATAGAAGATAGAACTCCTGAAAAAATATTAGATAGTGAAAATGTATGCGCAAAACTGAGATAAAAGATAGTTGTCAGAAGAAATGTTCGTCATTTTGCATATGGAATGAAAATAAGTATGTAGGATTTTCAACTACATCAACCTTATACCTAGGTGTATATGTATAGGTATATGCATATTATGGAACAATATATTAAGTAGAGAGATTCACTTTAACCCCATAATAAATACACGCATTTTCTCAGGACAGGGCTTAAGCATACATTCCAATTTAACGTTAATGGAAAGCGACGGGCGCCGGAATTTTAGTAAACATTTTGTCCTGTGGGACTATTATATTATGTCTTGGCCTGACTCTGTCAAAATTCATTAGATCACTTATCGTAACAAATAACCTTCTTGGGGCAGGATAAAAGTATAAACCATTTTGAATTTCTAGAATATGTAGTGTCTCCTCTCGACCTTTGAAAAAATATTTATACGCGACAAAAACTGAGTGTGACATGGCAATGGCAGCTACTAAAGCGACAGAAGGAAAATAAATAAATAAACGCAAGTAATAAATACACGTTAAAACATGCCTTCCTACTAATATAACATGCATCTCAAAGCAACCATAATAATAACCTTGTTTTTCTCCATACCGTGATTATTTTTTTCGATCGCTTTGCGTAAGTTTGATCGATTGATTTGCGCATTAGCTTTCCCTATTTGTGACAAACTCAAATAAAACCTTTCCTTCTGCATATGAATATATTTTAATGCGTCATCCGTAATACACTAATATTAAATCTGAATATTAAAGCTACACATATTACTTTATTAAATCTCACATTGATTTAAAATATTTGTGCTTAAATTGTTTTGCAAACCACAATGCAATATAAAATTACATCATACAGATATTAGTAGTAGCATAACACACCTCTCTTTTAAATATTCCTTTAATAAATGATCGAAAGCCCATTCTTCATTTAATATATACTTGTATTGGTATTGATTGCTTTATTTTTATCTGATGTTAATGTGACTGACCATTTTGTGTCACGTTATGTATAATTCATGCAGTAATACATAGGTAGGTAGTAAATACATGCAACGATACATTATACTTATCTGTATACTTCATACCTTATGCGCAAAATAAAATTAATGGATGTTTTCAATGTAATAGTATAGAATATAGCACATGACCGACTGGAAGGCCAAAAACAGTGTACCTAAACGCTATACACGTTGTTGTTCTAATATCCTGCTAAGCAACTATAATACTCAGGACAGGAATGTAATTGTAATATTGCAGAGGAACAAACATAAGTTTTGCGGTGCCTACTGCCTACCGTTATATAATCATATTATTATAATTTATGTAATGCACTAAAGTTAATGAAATTCATACGTAGATACGTCATTTATTACATTTTTAACGCTAAGACGCAATTTAGCATAACGGAATAAATATCTAGCGTCGCGTCAACGTTCATATTATGTACATACATATGTACAAGCCATTTTCCAAAATAAATGAATAAGAGATCATTCTTTAAGCACGTGAAATAACTAAGGTTCCATCTTTAATTTTAAACCGCTTGAGAAAGTGCAAGAACTGATGATTTTCTTGGTACCCACTCCCCTTTTGATGGTCACGCAATTGTTAAAATACATTCAATTTATAGTTTGAGTAATGAAAGAGGAATGTTTTAAAATAATCCTAAGCATGCCACGTATACTACATTAGTACACAATTTAAATATAGTAAGTAAAATATCGTCAATAAGAAATTAGATTTTTTAATATATAAATTGGTTCTCTCTATTATTTAAATAACAATTATCTAATAGTATTGTAGGTACTTAAATTTTAGAGCAATGTTCGGGAAATGTGGATAGTTGAATTATCAACCCAATACTAGAACATTCATTCGTAAAATTTTGCTGTCGATGTAAGTATGTATATAAGTTATTAAGTAACCTATTGTTAAATATAGAGTTCCTAATAATGTCACTAAAGTATTTTCAATTTGCTTTTCAGCTTGTAATTAATGCACATCGCATGTTAAAGGAGTCTTACACTATATGTACATTAGAAATTCTTAAAATAGTTATGTGTATATAAATAGTACATAAGTATTATATGCATGTAATGGTATGAAATCGCATACTTGAATAAATTTAACCTTTGTGTATCTTCTTCCTTTTACAGATTTTCCGGTACCTAAATATCCGTTGGAGAGTGGTCAGTGTCAGTTTGTAAAAGAAAGTGTGAAAAAGATCGAGGAAAAGGATAGATGACCGGATAATGGTGTTTGTCCTTGTGAAGAGTTAGAGATAGTGTCAACCAGAGTCAAAAAAGCGTAAAAGTTACGCAAAAGAAAAAAGTCTGAGACTTGTTACGGATAATGACATCATGACAAACTTTTCTAGCGAAGATATTGAGAAGTGGCTGGAGCAAAATAACGGTTTCTTCCGTGAATACTTCATCAAAAAGGTACGCAGCGAATTCTAGAACAAACATTTCTATTCGGAATAGCAGCGAAATAGTACAGAAAGCATTTGGCGTTGTTGGTTTACGATATTATTGTTGGAGTGCTATAGCTATATACTATATAGCAGTAGGCAGTGCTTGAGAAATTCTTCTTTCTTTTGCGACTCTCCCATTCTTCCAATAAATCATTGATTGAATCTACACCTACTCATGATCAGATCAGTCACCTACCAAATCCTACAATTGCCCGTCCTTAACTTTGATAGAATCTCAAGCAAATGCTTCGGGAATGTATTCTTCTTTTAGATTGTCTCTTTGCACTCAACTAGCAATTTATTTCGTAATGAAAAAAATTATATAAAATATACTAATGGGACGAATGCAATATTGTATTGTACATAATTGTAAACTAGTATTTTAGTTTACAATTTTTGTTTTTCCTAAAGGATTTTGAAATTCTAAGTGTACTAACAGAAATAGCCCGCAAAATTATTTTTTTTTAATATTTAACCTTAGTTTTACTTTTTGCTGGTGTCAACATGGTACAATTTTTATTTATTTTATTCTCGTAGGCGGACATCGGCCTGATAAATCAATGGCTGACGGAACATGGATTCCTTGTATTGTGCGAGGGAAATTTAGGGAGCAGGTCTCCAGTTTTTCTAGGGCCACCGTCCTCATTGACTGTTGAAAGGAGAAATGCGTCCTCCAGGAGAGCCTCCGGAGCTTCTGCCACATCTGGTACATCTGGAACAATGTCCCCGATAAGTCCTGGCGATCGCTTACATGAATTCTCAGTCGGTGTGGATGACGATCAGAATGGTAACAATTGCTTGTTATATAAAAACTAATAATAACTAAAAAACTGGTCTACATTTCCCAATCAAGTTTTTCCTAGGAAATGTCTACCTTAGAACAGTATCTATATCAAATTAGGATTTCTGAGCGGTAGCAATTATTGATTAAGACCTTATTACCCAGTAACTAGCTATTAATAGTTCCTTGAAGATTCCTTATTCAATACTTTCCCAATTTGTCCTAATTGTGGACATCTAATCTACTTATTTATATTATAGGTAACATACTTGAACATAAAATATATATTTAGGTCTATTATTAACTTAGTATGTAAATGTATGTACAAGCATGACCATTTAAAAATTTCGTTTACCACCAAGTTTTGGTATAAATTAATTGCTACCTGAATTTATATTACTTTTTTTATCGACAAGGAACTCAAATCGGGAAAATACTACCTTAATGCTTAGCTATCAAAGTTAAACTTGAGATAAAAGTTGTATTTAAAAGATTAACCTTGCAAGGCATAATTACTGTATTTTACATAGAATATGCCTCGAGGAAGTTTTATGTAATTTGTAAAATGAAATAAAGCCCCTGACCTTCTTAGTTAAATTCAGCTATCTAAGTTATAGCAATTTAGATTCATTAGTGCTGCATGCCAATTTGGTAAAATAAATGATAAATACGGCCGTTAAAGCAGAGAAAGAGAAGAATCCTGTAGGAGTGTCATTAGAGGAAGGATATTGAAACTGGAGCATTTCTAATTGAAGATGATAGGGTTGCTCTTGTATCACAACCTGATTGTCAGATAACTATAGTAAAAAGAGAATAATGTGGTATATTTGTACTAAGGTCTGAACCACAAGCGAACCAACTCAAAAAGATGCTTACGAAATGACTTTGCCCGTGCCAAAAGTCGAAGTGTTTTCCAAACTCAAGATGGTTCGACTACGCCAAGTTCTCCGGGCTTCTTGCCTACTCCCGCATCTCGGAGATCAAGTCTGAAGGAAATGCGAAAGTACACTTCGCTACCACCAAGCTCTATCAATATTTTGTCCCTACTCATCGAATCTAAGGCAAGTAAATTAATTGTAAAGTGTTGAACGCCTTCTTAAATTGACATCCCTTTGAACATGTTATTGAACTAACGATCCCTCATCCCAAATTCCAATAAATATTTCCATACTTCTTAGGAGCCCGGATATTTAGTAAAAAATATTTTCTATTAGTAGAAGGGAATTTCTCCTCTCTTGTCCAACATACGAACATTTTTAATAAATATTCAGTACTACAATATACGATATATTTTCTTTTTCGATTAATTGGTAACTACTAAACTACTACTTATATACTGATATACTATTCTTGCAAACAAATACAATTTAGCATTCAGCTGTAAAATAATTGAAGCAAATATTGTGAAATTTATTTTTGCATAACCAAACAAATTGATACACACGATTCAATGATTTTTTTTTTACTTTTGGCAAATTTTTATATTTATATTTAATATCTGGGACTTTAAAATTTAAAATTTGATTGTACCCATTGTAGAGGTGTTTAAAAATTTTGGTCATTTTTAGAGTAATATTTAGGAAAATTAAATTTAAAAAAAATGTCCGGGTCCTGGTATTACGTCTCTGAATCATTTTTGCATACACTGGAAAGTCATAGACCTCAATGATTTTACTAATTGGTACACTTGTCATTCACTTTTAGGTAAAACTGCCTCGGTTGGCATCGAAAAATTTGGAAATTAAGCGAGAACTGCGAAATATGGATGACAGGGCATTTTTCTTAGATGTAGTCAAGGATATTGCAAACGATCTTGATCTGAAGAGCTTAACCAAAAAGATTACGGAGAATATGGCTGTTCTACTGGATGCAGAAGCTTCCTCTTTGTTTCTTGTTGAAGGTCCGAAGGGAAAGCAGACCTTGGTTTCAAAAGTACGTCCTCTCCTCATTACTTTACATTCCTCATTATTAGTAATTAGTTACATTACAGTTCTCCCCTTTGCCACACACGTTCACCACATCACACACTTGCAAATCCGCTCCACTTTCCCAACAATTACACTCCACTTATTCCTGTTTATTAGGGGACAAAGTTTATTTGTCCTTACTACTTTGAGGGAAAGTATGGGAAACACACACATCCTTTTCACTTCTCCAAAACTTCGAATGCCAATGCACAAATAATATATTTAGTCGTCTCTAGAACACTGCACTACATACACGACAGGAATGAGGTGATGTTGGGTTCTGAGGATAGTTAATAGTTGAAGATGAATGGTGGTTGGGCTTCATTTTCCTTGACTGCCTCTACAAATCCGAAAATTCCCAAACCACTCTAGCATACATTAATTACGTATGCAATGTTGCTCCTGCATAAAACAATACATTACAGAAACTCTCCCTGTGGCAAATTCGTATACAGTATATTTTATACAATACATGGTTACAATTCCCTATAGATTAGCTTTACTAAACAATTTGTTCAGCTGTTCTTGTTCTACACTTTCAATTTCTGAAACACAAATTTTAATACACATGGAAAAGATGTATGCACTGCTAAGTGTTTATAATTACGTACAAATTCACTATACATAACAACCACATTTGTTTACTACAGATTACTATTATGCATTAGCGATTACACTTTTAGTGAGTACACCTACTATCCACTATTAATGTCTATTTACTATAGAAATTTTGAGGATTGAGCTAGGTATTAAATTATAGAGACAAAGAGAAATGGAGTCTCATTCAATGCCGGACGTAAAACTTTTTGGAAACTTGAAACTTCCTAAAATATTCTAAACATACCTACCTAATGCCCATTTACTAATATTACGTTTTACTATTAGAGCCTTTAAGTAATGTACGCGATATTCTTCACAATTTTTTATTAATTAAAACACCAAGACAAGGGTATTTATAACATATTACTCAAGTAAATAATTTTTGCCTTAAATCAAATCCGTATTTATAACAATCAAAGAACAACGTAATATTTTAAAGACGTTTGCATTACTACCGTAGTCAATTATGTACCTGGTAAAAATTGGCGTTTCTATTAGTAATTTAAAAATTATTGTTTTGTAATTTTACTTTAAATTCAATTTTAAGCTTGTGGAAATGCAGTTCGACATTGATAAAGGCTGGGTCTGTAAAATTCCATATACTAATATAATGTAGTAGGAAGAACTAAAATCCTAAACTAAGGTGCTATTTTTAAAGTGAAAGAAAGCTGAAAAATTTTCCTACTGTATAAGTAAAACAGTTTAAACCGCAATAGCAAGCAAAAATCACGCTTCGAGACCATAGGCTATTTTCTTAGTGTGTGGGACGCCATTGGCAATGAGTAAACAGGAAATCTGTGATGAAAGTACTATTTTTCTGTGCATTGAATGATTGCATAGAAATAGTTGAGAATGCGGAGTAAATTGTGATATTCTTTTGATTTTACGTTGCAGGTCTTCGATGTACCTTGCGGGGCTAACATTTTGCCCTCTCAATCTGACGACAATGCAGTTCAAATTCCATGGGGAAAGGGCATATTAGGCTACACTGCTGAAACGGGAGAAACCGTCAATTTACAATATGCCTTCGAGGTAACTTCCACTTCTTTTTATTCCTTTTCTTTCCTCAACTTCTTTACCGACAAATTGCCGGTATTTGTGACCGTCTGTTTCTCACAGAGATTCGGAATGCAGAGCAATAAGTGTAAACTCTTACTATTTGCTTTCAAACTTTACTTTCTCCCCAAACTATCTACTTTACTTCTCTAAAGATGAGTTAAAGTACCGATATATTACATATTACATATACGAAGGTGTGGGAAAGAGTATAACATGCACATCCCATCACACTCCTTATAATCCTTACTATCTCTGCTGATGTATCCACTAAAAGTTTAAATTGATGCATATTACTACGACTATGACTATGACTATGATGATAATGTCTCCATTTTCTACACAGTTACCATCAAACACATATTGTATGCATTACCATTACCAGGAATGTTATATTATGCACCATATCCTTTTTCTGGTTTGACTTTGACTACAATACCTAATATACCTATACATTTTCTTCCATCCGTATCCGTTTTGTATATTAGAGTTACTTAAAATCATTACGCATGAAATGCTTATTATTTTATCCGAATTCATTAGATAATAATAGAATGGACATGGACAGCTTATTTGCATTCTATCAATACTCGCCAATTTACATTTTTTATTATCGAACGACTTACAGCCTAAATATTTTGCAGCATAGGAATAATGGTAGGTATATTAGTAATGTATTATGAATGTTGGCAAAGTAAATTATTTACCCATTGTAAATAATTCACATCTAGGATAATCTTCAATAAATATTCATAAGACAAATTCCTTGCAAATTGATAGAAAACCCCAGCTCTTCATCTAATGCATAAATTAGTTTAAGTGCAAATAGGCTTGCTAGCTTTGATTGTCAAAGGATGTCTTGTTAACTGGATCCTATTGCTATAACCAAGTAATCTACTTTCTTTCTCCTGGTAGATAGTGAAATATAGTACATAGCAAAAAGTTTCTTAATTAAATATTATTTTGGAACAGATGTATTATATTAAGAGATTCTTAATTGGAAAGTGTTTGAAAGTCACATGTTGGATGCGTGTGCATGTATTACTATACTGGATCCTCCAATTTTCTTTTGCTACAGACCAGCAATGATTAAAATTTCCTTTAGAATGGATATTGGTTTCCCCAAAATTGTAACAATTTAAATGAATGTATTAACATTTTAAAATTTTTTCTGACCGTTTTCTATATTTGTTGCAAAAAGCTTTTACGATATTTTTATCAGTCTTAAGATAAGAAATATTTTACTTTTTTCCATTCACATTGATATTTGACCCACCAAATATCAATGGAGAAAATTTATTTTTTATAGATTTTAAATCTTATAATCCCCACGCCCACGAGGCAAGGACTAAGTTATAGCGCCGCTTGTTATATTGCTAGTGCATTAAATCAAAAATAGTTTTGCAAAGAAAAAGTGTTTTCAAAGCAGTTGAATGATTTTGAAGTTGAGTAAATGCCAAGAATAATCTGTAGAATATATTGGAGCTCACGACTTAGAAACTAGCACTTGCGAGTGAAGAAAGGAGTCGAGTGCTATTTCCTATCATGTAACAACATTATGTGAAGCAATCGACCTCCAAGGGATTATATTGTACAAGTGTCTTTCATTCTTTGCCAAACGCCGTAAAAATACCCGCATAATAATATAAGTATTAGCCTTAACCGAAGAACCCACTTCTAAAAACAAAGGTACACAGCATACAAAGTATATCCCTGTAGGCGTAGGACCTATCCGTATGACCTGGGGAGCTATATATTATCAAAGTTTGTATTCGTAGGTCATGCGGGTGCATTTGCCTACTCGGCGGTTTATAGTCCTCACAGTGAACTTCAGCGACCCCCGAAAGTCGCCTGACAGCGCGTGCTAGTAATGTTACTAGGAGAAAGTTGTGAACAAGAGTAAAAGTATGTGATGCAATCTAAGTAAAAACGTGTTCGTGCAACTCTATCGTCTTGTCTACCGGATTACGTGATTCTATTTTATGTATCAGCTTAGGAATTACATATATTTCTACCGGGAGAGGAAAAACTATCTTAATTGCTTTTTTGAAAACGTGGCAGCTAGTATTCTCAGTTATTTATCAGCAAATTTTGCTAGATAAATAATTGCAATGGCATCATGTTTTCATTTATACAGCAACCTGATTTACCAAACTATTTAACGTTTGTAGAATTTTTAGCCCTTCAGGAAAAATGCAATATAATGGCAAAATCTCTCTTCACGTCATTCTTAATGTAATTTCCGCATTTTCCAGTGAAATTTCATTTTTATGTTGTATTACATAATATTCCGTATTTGTTATGAGTAGCAAAAAGGTTAATAATTCTATTTACATCTAGAAATTGATAAGATGAAGTCCTAAACAGAAAATGTAGAACTAGATATCTCTTTTATGCTAATTAATATATTACATAATACCTATATATTATATAAGTAGAGGAAACTGAAATCCAACTGTCTAGTTACCCATTTACCAAGTTACCATGTAGTCCTTCGGTGGAAATTAATTTTCTATAAATAGCAAAAGAAGATTAAAATTACCTAGATACTTGTAAATACCATGCACTAAACATAAGTAACTTCTAAAGAGTAGCTGTAAATACCTACTTCTGTGGTTCTTCTCACAATCAGAAAACCCAACTTTGAGTTTTCTGTGTGGGTAGTTAGTTAGTATTTAGTTGGGTAGTATGGACCACAGGATTGAACGATTGAAGGAACCACATCCACGACTCTACTAAGTATATTGCATAACTTCTATTAGTAATGATAGAGAACTTCTAGGCAGACAAATTCCTATATTGTGCTTTCTATGTTATAGGGCTTTGCACTTTTTCAATGCTTTCTTTCACACCCTCAGTTAGGTGCATCACCTACGCAGTAAAGTCCCACTCAATGGACAGATTCAACTGCTACTTACTTTCTCCCTTTCTATCTCTTTAGCCTTAAACTACATTTTTACAACCCAAGCTTTCCTCTTATGACATGACATTTTTTACTAAAGTATACTAAATAAGAGTCAAATAATCTAGTAACCCAATTACTGAATCTAAACATGCCGTATCCGCTTTGAAATCCGTATAGGGATATTTCATATGAAACTTCGTTTATGTAAACTGAGAAAGACACCATTTTATGCTAAAATTTACAATTTCGCATTCGTATTCGTATTTCGTATTAATATACTAATAGTAATATTACTATATGACAGTTTTCATTTCACTGAACAAGGAAATACTATAAGATGGGTAAATGTTAAGGGTATCTAAGATTACTAGCTGCTGTTTTAATCAAATATTATTAACATGTAAAATAGACTTTATGAGCCCTAAGAAAATACATTCTTTTGCATATTTTGCGCAAAAGTCTCAGATAAAATAAGATCATTCGTTATAACCCTTATTATAACATAATAGGGGTGTTAAATATGAATTGTCCAATTGTTATGAATAAACAAATTAACTTTTTTTCTGAATAGGCTTATATTTAATGGACCTAAAAATATTTTTACCTAAACTTTATTAATTCACCCCAAAAATGGGGGTTGCTTCAACAAGTACTTACTTGTCCTAAACTTTAAATGAGATTCCAAAATAATAATTTTTAGAATTTTTAATCAAAAGTTTAGGAAAAATAAGCGTTGAAGTTGAGGCGATTCCCATTTTTGAGATGTTTTAATATACTTTAGGTAAATTAATATATTTGAGGCAAAGTAAGTATTTTTAAGGTTCCATTAAATATGAGCCGTTTGATAATTCTTAAAAATATAATATGGAATAGGCCTGTTCTGGTCTCTATACAGAGGTCGCACCTAACTTTTGCAGAATTACGGTCGCTATGTATGCAGTGGGTTTTGCTACAGTGTACCTTCATTATTATGTTAGGTAAAGAGCTCCTGGAAGCGCAAGGCAATCTATTTAATATTCCGTTTTATCTCCCTTTCACGGATATTTCCAGTGTGACTCTACTTATTGCCTCTTTCACATACAAGGTTTATTTTATGCTACTCATTTCCCCTTCCAGGGAGAATCCTATTTGCACTTGAGTAGACATACTTACTACGCAATCCACCGTATTCACTGGGCCAAAAAAATAAAATGCAAACACCTTGCCAGGTCATTACGATGATTTCCCATTTCCGTAAAAATCTTTTCAAGCCCTATTACTTTCAACTGCGTCCAAATTGCAGTGAAATTGCATTGTCTATAGAGACATTATGCATACCAATTGGTGTCTTTATTTTGTACCAGTCAAACCATTTAATAGAACGAGCAATGATCCCAAGCATTATACAATGTTTGTACTTATTATGTATCTAATGCATGAAAACATATATTTACACAGGAACTTAGGCCTAGTTAAGGATACATTGTTAAATTTCATTTAGTCCCTATGGAAAAATACTTAAGAATAAAAAAAACTGCGTAATCCAAAATTTGTTACTTGTGTTTGCAAGAAAATACACAAATGCTTTGGAGGAGGAAGAGGAAACAAATTATGTGACAGTAACTAATGGGAAATAAATTGCAGGATCCTCGCTACAATGATGGAGTTGATAGGATTTTGGGGCAGCACACCGACTCTCTTCTTTGCATGCCCATCCGGACTGCTGGCGATGAAGAAATAATTGCTGTAGCTCAAGCTGTCAACAAGAACCCATCAGTAAACTACGGATGCTTCAATAAAGAAGACGAGAAAGTAAGATCGATACTCTATACTTTTTTATTCTTTCTCTCTGTGCTTTCCTAAGATTTCTTATAATGAAAAATCTCCCTAGTAATATATATATTATATTAGAAAATAAAATATATAGAATTACTTCCCTAATGCTACTCTATAATTATTATAGTCAAACAGAGGAAATCATTACGCTGCGAATTACTAGTAATCCACTGTTTACCTCAAACCATTATCATGGAAAAGTGCGATGTCGTGATTTTTAAGGAATAAGTTTTTCACAGATAGGTAGAATTGGGAGTATTATTAAGAATTAAAAATTGCACAGTACCTATCAATCTTATTGACACAGTACTCCATTGGAAAGTAGAACGCAATAAAAATTGCATGAGATCTGATATAATAGATTTATATATATTTTAATGAAAGCCAGTATAATTAAGTTCTTACTATACCTATACACAACTTTTGCGTAATTGAGCAAATAGTGCGTCATGATTTATTTTTATCGTTAGACACCTAATACATCCTTTGAAAAATTTTATTCTATTAAAAGCGATTACGAGCATCATTGTAAAACTTTTATTGCTATTTTTACATAATATTAGTAGTAAATAAACACATTAGCAAAATTTAAGCGATTTAAGACTAGACTCACGACTTAAGCGAATGGAGCTGTAGTAATTCAATGAGTATTATTATGACACACTTTTCCAACTACTTTCCATATTTAGACCAAATCTTATTAATAACTTGCTAATGTTTGAGACATATTACTTACTACTTTTCAAAAAAATGAAGCTGAGAAAGCAATTAAATACTGATATGTAGTATAAGATATAAAAACAGAAGCATAACGTGGTTTACGATTGTGTGACATGCATTCATGCTAAAAACTATCGCAGAGCCCTATGTTCTGCATATTCGCTTTCCATTCATTAATGTACATTATTATAGAACGAAGCTGAATGTTAATGAACTATGAATTTATTAAGTGCCTACTCAAACGGTAGCTCACACTCAGTTCAGACTAACTCATATCTAGTAATGAGATTAAATAGCTTCTCTAAAATGCAATTACTATTCCATTATCTCCTGAAGATTATAGATCAGAGTTCAAATCATCAGTGGCATTGAACTTACTATAGAAAATAAATTGCTAGTCTGTACTTTCCCTACATACTAATTGTAGTTGTGCTAACGGCTAATAATTAATTTGCACCTACTCGCAACAATACTTAATAAATGTAGGTATATACAGTATATGTTATACAAATTATAATTATATAGTAATTTGATGTTAATGACAACCTTGCCAAAAGGACATGACTTTTGATGTTGGTAAAATGTAGGGAAAATGTGTTGCCTGGAGTTAAGATTTTTATTTGGATCAATTTAACTCTTTGTCAAGTCAGTCACTCATACAATAATCAAATGTTGCATGAGAAACGTTCACCTTCTTTGCGTACCATTTCTATTATTAATTTTAGTTACCGATCGCTTAGACTTTTAAGGCTAATCCCATTCCAACTACAAAAATTACTATCGATCATGTTTTTCTGCAACTAAATGCCCTTATGTACTTAGTCCTAAGTCGTAATCACCTTGAGTGAGAATGACTATACTTGCTTATTTTACGCAATACTTATACGTGTGTGTACGGTACACAGAGTGTTACTGTATAGTAAGAATGTGCATAGTACGCGTAAAAGGCAAAGTGAACTTACCTTTCCAATTATCCCGTATTGCGCAATTAAGAAGAGGTCTAACCGATTCACTCAACCGTGACACCAAACACATAAAGCCAATGCACTGTATAGCAACTTTGTATTTATTTGCACTGTGTTTTGCTATTTTTAGGCACAAAAATAGAATAATTAACGATAAAAGCTTTCTGGGGAACTTGAGAACATACACCTTCTAAATCCTCTCTAGTATTTGCGATCTGTACACTAGTACTACCAGTATTATTGGCATTGTGGCAATGATATCTTTCAAGAATGTACATTAAAATGTTAGTCAGGGTTTCATCGAGGAAGAATCACAATTTTTACGTTTTGTATACTTTGTTATTAATAATTGTAAGGGAGTATCTCAACTAAGAATGTGCCATTTCTACAAATTTCTTAAGAGAAGTGTACAAGAAACACTGCTAAGCGTTGGAGAAAACGTAATTGTAAGGAGAATTTACCTTAAGTTAACGAAGGATTAATTGATAAGTATCCATATTTTCCATTTCTGTAGTCGTCGACGTATTCTCAGATAGGTTAATCATAATATCCATATTTAAGGCGCATACCCAGGTAAATACATACCTATATATATATATACACAAAGTATAATTTACTGTCGACCTGTTTTTGATAAACGGTAAGGCGCCCATTTACTTATTTGTTTATCTTGACTTATGCAAATAATACCTCATTCTATTAGTATTATCCTTACTATACTCAGGGAAAGAAAGGAATGTAATAAAAATCAAAGATTCAATCAGATAGGGGAAGGAATTTTAGCATATTGATGTGGACAGTAAATTAGTATACAATATATAGTCGAGGTGATAGTCGTTAAATACTTCTATAGTATTTATTTATACACAACTACCCAAACAATACAAAGTTTTCTCGAAACCAAAGCAATTAAAGTTGATAATTAGGCTTAAAAAGGTTAATGCTACTAAACATCAATGAAACTTCATTTATAGTACATAACTACATAATATGTACATAAGTAGGTATAATTTGAGTAAATGCAATTCGGAGCATAACGTTTGCATCGATTGAGATTTTTCTACAGTAGATGAATAATGCACCCACTGAATACTGAAAGTTATTTATTTACATACCTGCAAGAAACCCAAAGGAAAGAGCTAAAGATTGTTCGCCTACAGCATGTTATGTTACACCAGAGGATTGTATTACAAATAATACTCAACATAAATATATGCATATAACTAATACGTCATATTTCTAGGCATAATGCTTTCAGCAATCTCATCAATCATAAAATTGATCAATATATTTATGGTAACAGAGTAGTAGGTAACAACTAGGTAGGCAATAGGTATAGATGTATAGATTAGGTGAATAAATAGGCAAGTGTAGTATTAGGTATCAAATTTAATAATATAAATTCAGCGAGTGCATTTACATGTGATTACAGTGGTTTGATGTATTTAGATTACATTACATGTGGAAGGAAATGCTTTTAAGTGAAATTACTTTCGATTTCCACGAATAATCTGTCATCTCAATCTCGATTGCACATAAAGTTATTACAACATCTATTCATCATCTATATGTTCTTTCTCCGCCAAGGTCTTTTCCATAATTAACGACCTTCTTCCCTATAAAATAAATATCTTGCACCACAAGTCTTACTCGCTTCATAGTTTTATTTATGTGGTTCATTATTATATATCAGTATCTGGAAATCTGGAAATACACATTTGTAAAGTAAAACCAAAACCGTCGCATTGTATTTCCTGCATATATTTTTATGTTAGGTATCAAGAAGCATTGCATTTTGCATTGGCCAAGCTGGCGACCAAATCTTTTACTTTAGCGCTACGCATTTGTCTACGGGTTTCAATAGCTCGTTAAATTTTTAAGAATATTTTTTGCATGTAAATACAATAAACTATTAGCATACCGCATTCAAAATATGCAAATGAAAGTATTTTCTATTTAGGAAGGCAGCCAGTGTACCTAGTGTGAAGTAAAATCAACAATTTCTATTTCTACGAGTTTTGCATTCAACAGAAAATTTGTTTGGATATTACAAATAGCATAAAGGAAAGGAAACTTTGTAAACTATCAGAATGGCTGAACATTGTAAAAGTAGAATGCGGAGAGCTTGAAACATTAATGAGAGTATAATTAAAATCCCCATAAGCATACACATTATTAGTACTTCTTAATTCGAAACATTGTGTTATTAGTGCTGGACTACTTCTGCCTCGACGCATTAGCATACAAATAGTAACTACTAATAGTTTCTGTAAAATAGATGCCTACGCCTATGTTTCTCTTTATATCTCAGCTATACATTACCTAAATATACTAATATATCTCTATTAATCCAATCGTAATTATATTCAGAATATTATAAGACACTATTTCTATATTTCTATACAGGCTTGCTATTTAGTTGTCCCCTGTATAAGAATAAGTGCAGAGTTGCTATACATTTAGCAAAGATCCAATAGAACACGGCATCACTCCAGTTTTCAAAAACCGCAACGCTACACTACTGCCTGAAACCGCAACCGTTAATATTTTGAACCGCATCCGTTTCGTTGGGTTTTCCTACTTTTGAGTAGGTATTGTGGTTTCTTCGCCGTTTAAGAATGCGAGACCAGATTTTTCGTAATCCATTATTAGTAGTTAAAGTATATAATACTAATTTTTGGAAACTTGTAATTATTTAATAAATAGCAACATGAAATTTGCAAAACCAAACCGGAAAACCAAAAATATTTTTTCTCATTTAACATTTAACCAGGGGAATTTTGGTTTAGAATTTCTGGTTCGCTTAAAGGTAGCAGAAAATAATTCAGCGGATTTGGTTTAAATGACGGTAAAGTTCTGCCCTCCTCTAATAGATTGTGATTATGTGAATGTATAGATAAAGTAATGTGCACCTACACCTACTACCTACTGAACCGAGCTTGTGAACTTATGGGAAAGTTTTACGTGAATCTGATAAACTCGAACATTATGTAAAACTCAAGCGGAAAACTAATCTGAATCATCTTGAAGAGAATCTGCATTTTGCATATACTTTGCCTGGCTGTAGTCATATGCTTATAGCCAATGTATATTAATGTATGTGCGATGTACGTCGTCTCCATCTCTATCTCTATGAATAAGTATGGAGTAGGGCCATGAGTTTTATTGCTTGTAGGTATCTGTATGTACTATCTACTATCCCTCTAGCAAGCAGGTAATATAATATTATTAGCTTTAGGTGTGGCATAATATTAAGATATGGTTATCTATGTAGCTGTGTAGCTCCCTTTTAGTAAAGTAGACTGTGGTCTGTCTACAGTCTACACAGACAGGAAAAATAATACTTTGCATAACTATTTAGTGTAGGGATAGAGATAGTGATAGAAGAAGGAGATTCGTGGAATAAAACGGATTGAGAAAGCGGGCAGCTGAGCCGAGAGAACCAAGCTGGAATTACATCCTCAGCTTTTCAGTGGTTGCGTTGAAGTTGCTTTGGCAATAGTTGGTCGGTGAGATCATTAGACTTTGAATTAAATGCTCTTCTGAAATCCTTCTGGAGGGAAGTCTTCATGTGTTTTTGGTGTGAAAATCAATTTAGGTATATAGCCATAGGCACTATAACTACTTACAAATACCTCACTATTAGAAACTAACCAAAATTAAGCCAGCATAGGTATTTTCATTTGTTTTTGCGGTATTCTTAGATAGCGATTTGTTACTCTATTACTCTATTTACTATATTATATATTAAATGTACTGTTTAAAAAGTTGTAGTCAAATAAGACATCTTCCAGCAATGTCAATAGTCAATACTGCCCGTAAATAACCACTTGGCGTCACAATATATATTCAAAAATAAAAAAAACTGATTATCTTGTACTAAGTTTTCAGAATGCTGTATGAAATATCGAAATGCTTGTCTAAGTTGTGATTCACAAACAATTTGAGTATTTAAAAGTATTTTTACATCCAAATTGCCTAGGCAGGTTGGATATGGTAGGATATCCTATTTGACTACGACATATTTCAAGAAAATTGGTATAAATACTTGTTTATACCAGGTAGGCACCTCAAGGCACCTTCAAATATCTATTTATCTTTACTACTGCAAGTATGTATGCTAAAAGAATACCACTCTAGTCAACTTAGACGTAAACACTAAACACGAACCTATCCCTGCCTTTTCGTAGCACTAGTTATATTTATGTAACATTATATGTAGGTATTGTTAGTTGGTGAGAAAGTAGAAAGCAGGACTAAAATGTTCTGTTGTGAAGGTAAAACAGGCAAACAGATTCTTGTAGTAGTATAATATGTATAGTGAGAGAGATAATACTCTTTTTGAAGAATAATCCTCCGTTGCGTTGCATTAACTTTGGTTTTGAGTTGTTTGGGAAGAATGAGAGGAGATGAGAGTGAGAAAGACTCATCAGGTTTTCAGTTGATGAATAATGAACTGGTGTAAGTTAGCTAAGAGAGGAAGGAAAATTAATGCGTCCTTCCTTCCATACGTTTCTTACTTACACTTACACTATATGTACACCTAAGAGTTTTCACCGGCCGTCATGCCAGTTAGTCCCGAATTTATTCATCCAAGCCAAACATCTAGTAATATTATGGTTTCTCGGTCCTTAGCTACCCTACTCTTTATACATATACAAACCAGGGTTCGTCAGGACACCTCCGTTAAAAATTTATATCTCCGACTGCCAAAAACTATATTTTATTTGTTATTTTTCCTATTAATGTATTAGTTCTTGAAATTCTCGCACGACAATATTTAATTTCACACTGGATTACTAAAATTCCTACTTAATTATCCATTTATTTATGTGGTAATGCCGATATCATTACATTTTACATTGCCGCCCTGCACTGATGTAAAATGCTTTAAATGAGAAGTTGCTGATAACGCTGGCCTGGCGTTTTAATATCCGACGGTGGGAACGTGAATACCAATGGCCATACTATACATTTCCTTATTGCTCAGAACTCGTATATATGAGTTGACCTCGTAGCAGTAAGGTTACCTTAGCTAAACTGCGTATTTAACAATCTCTTAATGTACGTAAAAGACAGGCTTCGGTGACTTATTATTATTATATTAATAACAGTATGCTGCATAGCTCCCATTTATACTTTGCTCCAGATATGGTATAGTTTTTGTTGTAATTCTATTCCATCTGACTGCGTGGATAAATAGAGGAAGTAAAAGTTGAGAAAGTTCTTTATTAAGTTCCCATTTATTCCTGCTTCTTCCATTATATTCTTCCCAACACATAATAATCATTAGAGATGAAACGAAAGTCGACAAACAATTTGAATACAAACAAACACGGCACATGCCAACTATAAAACTATGTAGTCCACGTTACGAAACGAAAAGTACAATGGGGTACATAAACCTCTACGAGTAAACAAAGAACCCTTTTTTCTTAACCTAATGACCATTTTCATCATCGTCGACTCAACACTAAAGCTAACACCGAATTCATGCACGTGCTCCCAAATCCTACTATTATATTGTCCTACAAATTCTAAGGGACATCATGTCTTTCCATTCCACCCCATTGTCTTTTTATTTTATGATTGGATTATTTGTATGTATTGCATGACGGTGACGGTGATCGTCCCCCGCGTTTCCTTTTATTCTTGACTTGACAATAATACAGTATCCAAGAATTTGTATAACAATGCATGTAATGCATATTTTATAATGGAGGGAAAGCAATGTATTGACCTTACGAATCTTTTGATGCTACATTAATCAAACAAAAGGTAAAATCAATCAAGCCCCCTCATTTCCAGAGATATGATAGCGACATGAAATGTTGCGTAAATGTTCTTCATAAATCGTAGGTTGTATTGCCCGGAGAATTGTAACCTTTCATTTATTTGTCAAAAGTTACTTTAAATGCACATACTAATATGAAATACACTACGATTGTAGGCCTGACAGAGTAGTGTGCAGATCTGACTGGTTTGAACCATGACGACAACGATAACTGATATTTAAATCATTAGGAACCACGATCCAATTTTTTATTTTATGGCTTTATAATGATTGCTGCATACAAATTGTAATTTGAGAATCATTGCCCGAGCGGAACAGGAAGCAGTGACCTACTTGCCTATGTCATCAAGATCCAATATTCGAGAATAAGATTGCATAAAACAGTTTTACATATCCTGCCAAGTAATATTATATTTTTTGGCATTATTGATTGTCAGTCTGACTTCTTCATGAAACATTTCATAGTATTGTATTATGGAAAATTGGCAATTTAATTTGACCTTTTGGCATACTAACTTATTTTTAGACATTATGTTCCTAAGATTTAATACACGTGTTTTTAGTTTATAGACTGAAAGGGCTAACAAGTATTCTTAGTCATAATGCTAATATAATTACTGATCGGAGGGTTATTTATATGGAGCATTGTGCTTTTGTGACTGGAATTGTAATTAAGGTTTAAAGAAGGACGTCGCATTATTTTCATATAATTACAATCCTGAATTATATTTAAGTAATTGCACATAATTCCCGAATAAATAAAATATTACCTATATGCGTTACAACTTGCCTTAAAGTTAACCTTAGATAACAGTTGTAAAATTCAATCCTACTTTATAATATTATAGTCTATTTCTTTAGGATAGGTTTTCTTGTCAGGTTAAGCGCAATCTCCTTGTTTGTTCTTACATTAACTTGCAAATAATCTTCAGTAATTATAAATCTAATTCCGAAGAAGTGCAATATGTATGTACCTAGGTATGTATAAGATCAGTTGGTGATAGGTATGAATAAAACTTGTGGGGATTGTATTTAATCTTTGGCTTGGACGCTAAAGCAGAGCAAAGATGAGAGATGAAGTTGCGGTAAGGCGACGGTCTAGTTGATCCAATTTACATAAATTACTAACCTCCATGCATTCGTGCGTTAAATCTGATTCTCTACCATAATATATACTAAACTAGAATAGAAGCGGAATCTGAATATTCCAAGATCCACATGAACTGCAGATGTAACGTTGTCACTTGTCGTCTCCTTTTAATCTTTAATTTAAGTAAGTCTACTCATTGTAACAGTAGAAGTAGCTGCCGTAAAGTCAAATTTGACGATGGGCTAGTAAGATAGTATTCGCCATTTTATATGTTTTACTATGCTGAAAATTTTTTAGAAAATATTCGTCAATAAATTAGCCCAAAAATAGTTTACGTGATAATTAGGTGCACCGATAAAACTTAAGTTTACGTCAACTGTATAGAGATCTACAGAATTGTGCACCTATGTAGCACATACTGCACTTTAACGATTATACCTTATGGCTACCTGGTTATTATATCTCGCAATAAAATAATTATGATACAGAAAGCACAACACGAAAAATATTGCTAAAATTGTTATTACCATAATGAATTAGACAGTTGAAGGTAAAACGGTAAAAGCCAATCTCTTGCATATTTCTGTTGCACATAATTTACACTTTTGTTGTGGATAGGCATTTTTACAACTTACTTATAACTAAGAATAACCTTAATACCAAATGTACTGTAACGACTGTAAGCAGCAATAATGCAATCATGTCCTAACAATTGAATATTTATCCGCATAAGGATCATTTGACGATTTTAAAATATATTTATCTATTTAGCTTTTTATATTATGTGTATCAATATGCCCCATAGCCAAGAGATTTTCCTCTAAGTACCCCATCTCTATATTCCATATAGTTAAGTTGCCAATAGCGAGTACAGGAAACGAGTGTTTGTGACATTTATGAAATCGTAAGTATTTCTGAATAACTCTTCAATGAATTGTATTTAATGTTTGCAGCTGTTGGAGACATATTTGCAGTTTGTTGGGATCGCTCTAACAAACGCCCAGATAATGGAAGCAACCAGACGGGAGTACGAACGGAATCGGGTATGTGCTAACTTTTTTTTCTTGATTTAATACTTCCAATTAGCTATACTTTATCAAAACACACAATAGCTATCTATATGATCATAAGCTTATAGTAATATGTACTATATGTATGTATACCGATACTTATGTAAGTATACCCCTAAAATGATATACTGCAGAGCTAAAATCTTTTTATTTTGATAGTGGAATAGATAAACATTCTTTAAGTATTTTTCTCTAATTTCTATTGTAAGATATAATATAATAATCACATAATATACACGAATAGCTAGAATATAAAATGGTTATTAATGCAATAATAATATGGCAGGTACTAGCATATTGTGAAAAATTGAGATTATTAAACAATGTCACACTTGCGTGTTATGCATTTACTTTTAAGATATTCATATTATATATGATCCTTCTGGATTCTAGATATGTCTAGATATATCTGAGTAATTAGAAAACTTGTCTAAAGTATTTTTAATCTTATAATTCGTCTCTAAATACGTTATCTTATATATGATAAAGGAGTGCGCATTTATAAGGATGCATAAATAAAGATAAAGTTAAGTTTCCCGTGTGCAAAAAATATATGAGGGGTATTTTTAGGTTAGTAGGAGACTCTGGCTTAAAGATCCTCGTTTAGAGAAAGCTAAATATAGAGATTTTGATAACACGTGGAGTATGTCCTATTTATTTGTGTAGGTTTCCGTTCATGTTAGAATAAGTGTGAAAGTATGAAGTGAAAGTTGGAGCCATATTTTTTCCATTTGTCCGATAAAAGGGTGAGAATGAGAAATCGTCAATAGTGAGGTTATGAGATAGAGAAATTGGTGGAAACAATGCCGCAATTTAAAAGCAATGCAGAAACTTTTGCAATATTCACCTTCTTAGAGACATGGGACTAATGCATATTGTTTTTGTATACTGGAGTAAAAGTGGATAAACTTTCTCCCAAGTATTTCTCAGATGGACTCTAACTGTCTACGTACTACTTACCAGGACGTATATTTAGCAAAGTTTCTTAAACCCTTAATCCCCATGCTCTGTGTGTGTGTATACTTTCAACTTCTGATAACCCTAGACCAGGGTATCGTTCCTCATGTTTTGTAAAAGACAAATAAAGTTTTATTGTCAAATGGTCAACTACATATGTACTGCATACGTAACATACATACTTATATGTACATGATATTGGCTTTTCCAGAATCTGTTGGAAGTCGTCCACGATTTGTTCGAGGAGCAAACTTCACTGGAGAAAGTCATTTTGAAGATAATGCAAAGAGCACAACGGTTGTTGAAATGCGAGCGTGCAGCAGTTCTACTTCTTGATGAAAATTCCAGTCAGGTAATCCTTTACAATTTATACATTGTAGTAAGTATTATATTTTTGTAAATCTGTCTGTATGTTAACAAGAACCAGCGACATGTGTAAAACTAGTATATACTTACAAAAATGATAGATTATTGTAGGTAATTAAAATAGGTACACGTTATATGTTTAACAACATAGTAAATAAACATTTTACTTGGTTAGTGTAGTTAATAGTTTGAGAGAATTCACATAAGGCCAAATAAATTTTTGTGGGGCAAAACAATTGAATAGCTAGCAAGTTTGACAAAATCCTTTTTGTCTTTTGTGACACTAAACTTTTTGCTTCAACTTTTTCCTGTAGCTACCGCGAGTGATATTTTTTATTTTAACGTTGAACGTAGTCTAGTTTAACATAGTTTTTTAACTATTGTTGATTTTTTAAGATTTTTTTGTTATTTTTGAAAGAAAAAAAAATTTAAAGATAAATGATTTACAGAACGTATATTTGTTTTAAAATTATTACAAATAGTATGTATTAAGTACTACATTTGTGCATGTACAGAAATGCTCCGACATACAATATGATGCCGTTTTACAATGCAAAGCTACCATGATCTTAATATAACAACAATGGCCTGGCATTGTGGTAAAAGGTTAGAATCGTATTTCTGAGCATCCATGTATAATTTGACGTAACGTAGAAGATAACAAGATACTAACATGTACTATGTACTGTATACATATTAAACTAATACCTAGGTTAAAGAATGACAGACTCATGACTTTGTCAATCAATATTTTCTTTTCTGGAGCTTAAAAATTAGTTTTAAAAATTCATTAGACTTAGTGAGTTGATTTATTAACGCATGACTAAGTTAACTTCCAAGTTTAATAACCATTGATCATTTCACGCCGAAACATAATTCCTTAAGGCTTTTAAATGTCGTGTTTCACAATATCCCTCACTCACGCGTACATATTTGTATCTCACCCACCAAAGCTATTTGTATGTCCCTGCTGTGCTGGTTACCTAGTTCCTGATAGTGAAAGTGGAGAAAGTCTCTTGTTTGCTGTGATATTGTAATGGCAACTACTTTTTAATTAATTTAGAATTTAGTTTTGAAGGACCTTGGGCTACTGTTCGTTCGTTTGTTGCAAAGAGTCAAGTTGACTTGAGAAGGACCCTCTTTGATGTTTTCTGTGAAAATTTGCATGAATACACTGCCAAGCGGTTGTTTGCTTTTACATTACTTATTACTCTCTTTGAAAAGCAGTCAAGAAAATTCAGAAGCATAATACATAGGCAACGTGTCAAACAATATGTACATTCAATGCATTAATAATGTAAAGTTATCCCAAGCCAAACTTATCATTATAAAATATTTAAGTCCGGTTCACTGTACATACGTGAAATTGAAAACTTTATACAAAGGTGGTAGTGCTAGTGGCAGGCGTACGAGCATGTATGTACAGGGACAGGGACACATAATTGTACAACACTCCAGGAAGCTAAATGTTTTTCTTTCACAAAATGATATTGCACTTTATTTTATTTAATTTAATTAGGTAGGAATTACACTCACCCTCACTCTCACTACACTTCTCTGTCCACTAAAGTCAAGTTTTATTTCTCAATTAAATGGCTTACTATTATGTACATGTGCAAAACACTACCTATTTGTACTTCAGAATGCATTCACTTCACTTTGACACACTACGTATATGAAAGTTTATTTTATTTTAATGAGGCTAAAGTAATGTCCATACATTTTGGACCTAAATGCACACTGACTTTGACTTAATAATATTAAATGAGCAATTATGTAAAGCAAGGACGTATTAGCATAGTTTGTGTAGTGGAGTTAAGTTGAGTGTAGTGAAACAGAATGTCAATGTTGTAATTTGTTGGTTCGGCTGGTGTTGCGTTGGGTGTTGTTATTTTTGGGTAGTTTACCTTACCATGTGGACTAATGCACTGCTGCAGCTTGTCACGTACGTTTTGAAAGAGTGAACCTTTTAACCAAAACCAATGTTTTTTTAGTCCTCTAAACTATCACTTCCGTCTGTGCGTGAACAGGAACTGGTGTTTTCAAAATTGTTTGAGCTCAACTCCCCTGTTAATGGACATCACAACACACCTGAGACCAATACACATCATTCCAGGTACTTATAGCTTGTAAATTTTTTTAAATTGATAGATGATGTTGTACAGAGTGTGAAATCATGCAAATTTTCTTTCCCTTTTTACATTGTATTAGTAATACTGTTTTCACGTGTACTTATTTCGAGTCTCAATTTTATTGACGCTTTGATGAATATAAAACTCCTCATTGTTACTTTCTCCCGATTTCCCGATTAAATAAGTAGATTAATAAAATATACAGTTAAAATTGATGTAAACTACTTAGTATTGCGAAACATCCTTTTATATTCTCTGTAACGTTTTATTATTAGATCTATCCCCGTGTTACGTCAGAATTAATTGCATTTGCTATTTCTATTTCAAAGAAAAGGGAAAATTTCTCTATGATTGGATAATATATGAAGATCCAATTTCAATCAAAGGATGATCTATTTTCGCAGTTCCTTAAAGAATAATGAGGGTCAGATCTCATGCAACCTACTCAAATTGGCTGAGCAAGTTGCTGCAAATGGTGAGGTGATTAACATTGCAGAAGTCGTTGAGGTTGAGCGTGGATGCGGGGGAAACCTTCGCTCTTTGTTGGCTATGCCAATTAGGAACCGTCACGCGGAAATTATTGGTAAATACTGACCTTTGGATTAATTTTATGTTTTGGAAATAATGTTACTTAATGGGTTTATTTTCTAAGTACTATATTTTTACACCGTTATTATTTAGCCGCAATAATCTAATGTGCATAATAAAATAAATAACTTGTGAAACGACATTTAAATGAAGGCTAAAATAAGACGTGTTTTGTTTCTTCATAGGCGTGGCCACTATTGTGAATAAGACCAACAATCTGCCGTTTAACGATCACGACGAACAGCTCTTTGAAGTAAGTCTCATTTTCATTATAAATGTTTCTTTGCAAGTGAGAAATGTGCTCAATGTATAATAAAATGTAGAAAAGTACGTGGAAAGTGGAAGTGCTAGGTTATGTTCATATTTATTCTTTTATACTCGAGTGACAAAGGTTCGCCGAGTCGACAGCCAAAAAGTGGCGATGCTGAACAATACTGTATTGCTGTGCTGTGTATATTTACTAACCTGCAGTAACACTTTCTTTATAATGTAGTATTGCTTTTCATCTTTTTTAACTAGAGCTTCTACATTCAATGTAATGATGTGCCAAGTTGTGTTTCATCTGTTGCTGTGATCTCAAGGTGAAATTTGAATTGAAGTTCCCGTGGAACTAAATTGTATACACACATAAATATTGTAACATTCAGATAAAAAGCAGGAAGGATTGCACAAGCAGAAACTTGCTTTCCATTCCCCAAGGGTGTTAGATTCATATTAGATTGTGTGTTTTTACTACTAGACGACTGTGTATTTTGAGTATGGGAATGTGTTTATACAAGGCGTGTCACCATTAACCATTTATGTGAATGACATTTCTAAGAAAAAGTTTATTTGTTCCGTTTTTTTAGTTAGTCGTCAGCCCAGTATGGTATAGAATCGTGTACAGATCAAGCAGTCTGTTGCAATATGGCATGACACGGCTTGCACAATACAATAATACAAAGGCCTAATGAACAATAATCAACCCAGGTCAGACACTTACTTACCTGTACGTAACCGTAGCTAAGCACAAAGCAATTCTGATGGGAAAATTTTGACAAATGGGGAAACATTTTTTCATTTATCAAAAATCTGACCATTCTATAACGTAACGCATTTATATAAATATTACTACTAATGGTTATACTCAAATCATTATTTTGTAACCAAGGCCATCAGTAATGTACTTATATACCAGTATGGTATAGTATGCTTTTTCTAAATCTAAATTATCTTACTTTTACCGGTTTCTTGATCTGTGAATATCTTAAAAAATATATCAATACGTTGGGCATTGCTTTTTACCCAATGCATTTATTATCATTGTAAGTGACTCCAATTACTCAACATAAACAGTGCATAAACGTTAACACATAATTTTTATTACCTTTTACTTTGTAGACTTTGTATTGATTGTTTTTAAATATAATACAGATAGTACTAAGCGTTTTTACTGTCTATATTATATTTTCTCTTAGATTCGTCTTTTAGATATTCTTTTAGCGTGTCAAGTATAGTTTTTGGTTCATTTCGTGCGGAGTTTTGTAGTTTTTGCCTATGCATCATACGAATGCAAGACTAAAGTACTTTTCTACCAAATTCGGATAATACTAAAAAGTAGCGGAGATGTTTTGCTCGGATAGGTATACAATCATCGATATATTATACATAGGTAGACATACTAAACTAGACTAGGTATAAAATATACTCTAACAATAAGCTACTTGAAGTAAGGAGTACACAGTACACAATATACCTAAGCAGAAAATCCATCCTATTTGAAGAGGTAATAAAATGGCCATATTGTGTCGCAATATCATTCAGCACTTTTTCATGGTCTGCACGACGAGTACGACGAAGAGGACAACTCTGAGGCAGTCGGTCTAATGTACTCTCCACATACCTACGTCTAGATCCTAGATCCAAACTGATGTGATGTGGGAATGCTTCTCTCTTTTTCTGTATAGTCCATAGGCAGTGAAGTAAAAGGACAACAAGAAAAAAAATAATATACGTATATACAATGCAATGCAATGCGTTAAGGTTCGAAATTGTTAGTTGGTTTGCTTTAGTTTCTGTCTGTGGGAAAGGCGCCTTTCACTTTACGTGTATTTTTACTCTTTTTCGCACACCAGGAGGGAAGAAAACCTTATTTCATCCAAAACTCAACTTTTGCGAAATTCAATTTGCAATACTATGGGATCTTGTCAATGTGTGGATATATATAGTAGAATAGCACAAAGCACCTAAAGTTCTGTACCATATATAGTACATATAAATGCTATAGCTTAAAACATGTGTGTAAGATAGGAACCATTTTTATTAGCGTGTAGTCGAAAGTAGAATCATCTGTACATTTATGCTTTATCTGTTTATGTGGATAGCAAAGAAAGCATTAAGCAGGTACATATTTTGTAGGTACATTTTAGTTTTTGTCCGTTTCGGTTTTTGAGATTTGGGTCGTATCCTTCATTGCATTTGTAAGTATTCGTATTCATTAAATGTAGTATATCATTGTGTGCATGTTGTCATTTCATGTCAATGTTCCAACTTATATTTTTCTTGATAAATACTAAAATACTACCATTTATACAAGATCCCATCGCATCACATAATTTCTAGAATCATTTTATTTCCACAAACATTTTTAATATACTTACTTAATTCCATTTTTAAAAGTTTAAGGAGAAAATTGTAGTATAATTTGAAATTTTTCGTGAGAAAGTGTACACCCTTCGCGATTATTGTAGTAAATAAATAGTTAGTAGCCGAAGAACAATTTCCATAAATTAATTATCAGTTTACGAAAAAACGCCTCTCGTTACACGAAAAAATAAATGTGCCAATTAGTTTATTTTGCTTTAGTTACGTAAGTACCCTATATTTATTTTGAAGTTAAATAAGGCTCATGAAAATCCTATGAGTACCTGAGTTTGCAAACCAAGATGTTATAAAAAGCTTGTCAATTTTGTTGTTAGTTATTGTTAGAAGAGTAAATAGTGTCTCCCGTTTGGTTATCTGAAATAGACAGGTTATGTTAGCCTGATTTGATTTCATCTCAATAAAGGAAGTTTTAGCAAAAAAGAAAGTTGAGGTGAACTTATCATCTATTGGTTCAGCAGGAGCTTTGCTTCAATAGTATTAGTTTATTTTCGTAAATCGTTATTACATTTCATTGTCAAATGACGTTTGGTTGACATAAATAAGAGTAAAAAAGCGAGGATTCCGTCAACAAAATGTGTATCTCAAGTTAAAGAGGTTTCCAACGGAGTAGAGGAGAGTTAGAGTACACAATAGAATAAAATTACATAGGTATGTAGATATATTTGCTTTCTTTTCCTTTGCTGCTTCATTCATTGTTACTTTCACTTTCAAGTGTGTATCTTGTCTGTGTAGTGCAGGAAGGCAGATACATTTGTTAGTAGTTCATACATACTGTATAAGTAAACTCTAGTTGGCCTTTTCCTTTAGATTTTTTTTTGGCTGCCACATTTAGGCATACCGCATTGAGAAATTCCGAAAATTCTTTAGCGACCATTTACAATGTTTGTGTAACGTATTTGTACGTATGTATGTACCGGTGACACAAAATAAGAGATTTAGTAGACCACAGCCTCTTTAATGTAAATAGTAATATAACATGAAAGCTATTGGACTACTTACATGTACACTACAGTGCACACCAACCAGACAGACCAAATACACATACACAAATGCATTGAATAATGCATTGTAGCATAACCGACGCAAACCAACCATATACACATACATAGATAAATACATAGATTCCGAGCGACTGACATTATGACATTGTGTTTTGTATGCATAATGGTTGTAATCTGTATAGTCAGTAGTAAATATGAAAACATTTTGGTCTGCATACTGCATGCGGGTAGTTTTTGCGTAGCTTGAAGATGATACCCTCTTCAGATTTATTGCGTAGATCGGATATTTGTATTATTACATTGGATTCATACTTTCATAACTGTAAGTAGGATTCGAGGAGTCTAACTTGTAAATTCTAAACGTAGTGTGAGGGATGTTCGTAATGTTACATAATAATGTAATGCTAGAAGCTAACCTAAATAACTAGAAAAGAATATGTGGAATTGGAAACAGAATTCTTCTTTCCCTGCCTTACAGTAGCTTTAGCAAGCGGAATATTATGGGAGAAAGAGAAAGGAAATAAAAAAAGAATGTTATTTATCTCGATGAGTTGGGAGCCCATTTGATTTCCTATAGCATTCTCTCTCCATATTTATCTATAGTGTATTGTATTTACCGTATTTATCAAATAATGTCCCATGTGAAGTAGAGCGATGAATTAGTACATAATATAAATAGTTTCAATTTTGGAAAAACTGATTTAAAATTTTAGTTGTTTATTTTGCGCATGTACAATGCTAAAATAATTTTAATTGATAATGCAATATTGTTTTGAATTTTAGTATTATATAATAAAATTGCCCAGCTTAGCAATCTTTTAGTATGTCCTCAAAATAATGTTAATATGGCATGTAAAAATAATTGGAATATATGTCCACCCAGAAAATATTTCGAATGTTCAGAACTGTTTAGCAAAATATAAAAAATATAAATTGAAATCAAGCATTTTTCAAGCAGGGACTAGGGAAATCGTTTATATAATGGGAACTATTTCGATAAATACGGTGCGGTAGTGCCTAGCCTACATTCTACTAGCAGATGTACATTACACACAAAATACGAAATGAACGAAATCAAGATAACCAAAACCCAAAGAAAGCAACGAACTTGGAGAGGAAACGAACTGCAGCAAGCACATCACATCAGCAACCAGCATACCATACTAAATACACTCTACTATAGCATATCATTACCAACGAACCGAAACATTGCGTTGGCTGAACTCAACGGTGAAGATGTAAGTAGGAATGTGGGAAACGAGACGCTAGAAAAATCGACTTGAGTGCTGGCGACATGTTTTTTAGTTTCTTTAGTCCTATCCGTCTCCTTCAGGTTTTCTATTGGACGGGTGTCTACTCTGTCTACTTATAAATAGCTCACTGATTTGAATCGTCTACGTGGAATGTATTGTACATACATATACATATATGACAAAAACACTTTTTACTGGCTTTCTACGTGTGCTTTCAAAAGAAAGGTGTTTATTATTAGATATATATGTCAATATAATATACTGTATATTGTAGATATTGGATGCAATTCAGTTAAGTCGCATTTGCAACGCAATGTAAATGGTAAATGGTAGCAGGTAAATCAGGTTTCGTGTATATATGCACAAGTAGTATATATGCAGACATATATTTATTTACTTAAGAACGCATGAATAAGCCATCAAGTAAAGTGTCTGTTCTTACTTTATTATATTATGAATATACAATACATGTGATTATGGGATTCTAGCTGTGCTTACAGCATCGTTACAGCCACAGTATAGAAAATATTTGTTCCATTTGCAAATACAGTGTACCGATTGATATTAGAAAGCATGTGGGAGTAAAAGTGAGTGAAAGTGAGTATAACATATTACATAGTAATGTTTTCCCGGCAAGAAATTGATCAAGTGATTGATATAATTCCACAGATAAGTATAGTTATTGTGAAAGAAACGTATTATCTGTGTAGCCTACAGACAGTGAGAAATGCAATCAATTCTTTTATTTTTAGATAAAGAAAGAGAAAAATTGTGAAAAGTTGGTTGCTGCTTCACTGGCTTCACGGTGAGCGTGTAATTCTGAAAGGTTTCCTACTGACTTGACTTTGACTCGTACATTAAACGAAGAAGAGAGAAGGAAGCAAAAAATATTGCATTTTTCTTCTATCTTGTGTAAATACAGAAATTATTAGACACTATTCCTTACCAGGGTGGTAGTGGTAGGGAAAGTTAATATCAAAGTTGGGTAGCGAGTTCTTAATGAGAAAAATACTACATTGGTCAACATGTTACTTTAACTAAAAATATATTTACTACGTAGTACTGTTACTGTAATCCAAAAATTGTAAATAATACGGATGGTAGAGAACTTTCTGTTTTTTTCTTGTGACATAATAATATTATTGTGACATTGTTACGGAGTGACGATATGACGAAAGCAGCGTGGTTGGTTAAGTAGGTGGTTAGGTACATATTGTAAATATGTACATACAGATACTTACATAATGCGTATTTGTTTGGTCTCAGCATAACTTCCCTATTCTTGTGAAGAAATTGACATTTCTCTTTGCGACCTTGTAACATGTTCTAAAGTGGTGACACAAAAAATGACATTCATTCAGACAAGTCAATGTCAAGTGTCCTTGACCAACACCACTTACTACACTACACTTTGAGGGAGATTATTACACACTCTCGTGACTTTGACTTTGATTCCAACGTTGTCTTTGCGTGGCACAATCTTTCATATCGCGTTGCGTTATTATTTTTTATACATTCACACTCACTTACAAAAATCTAACAAAGATTTTGATGGAATGGAAATTAATAGATTTTTAATTTATATGTATGTATGTATGCACAGATTAATCAATTATTTACGTATGATGGAAAGCCAAAGATAACTTAACTGTACGGACTTATCTTTCAGATAGGCATATTTGTGTATTGTTGATATTGTGTCTCCTTTCGTCGTACAATTATTTTAATTAGCAGTGGAGCTGATTGTTGTAATTGCATTAATAGGGCATCTGTCGAAGGTCAGAGAGCACTCAATTAAATGCTTGACTTGACATTGCCTTTTATTTTTAGAGTTTAATTGATCTTCCGGTAATGCCTATAAGTTCGCAAAGAAATAATTATTGAGCATCACTCACGGATTTTGTTTTACTTGCAGGCTTTCACTATTTTCTGCGGTCTGGGCATCAATAACACTCTCACGTATGGAGAATTGGAGATGGCTATTGCAAGGCAAAAGGTTGCCATTGAAGTCCTTTCATATCATGCAACAGCATCATACAAGGACGTGGAGCCTTACCTGGTAAGCAGCTTACGATATTAATTTGTTATATTTGTTAACTTAGACTTCTTCATACTTTATAGTAGACCAAGGGAAATCTTCATGTATTAATAATGACAGACTTTAAGCATACTTATAGCACATAAGTACTTATAAACTAATCAAATAACCCCTTAAATTGAGTCTAATTCTGTGGACGTTACACATTATGGTTCTTATATATTTGTAAATACGCATGACTAACTATGTACATATACGTCATAGATTTTCTGAAATAAAATTGGTAATTCATCATTCATGCAGTACAGTGTTACAGTTAGGTAAGTTAATCTTGCCTTTATGACGTAGGTCTTTACAATCTTTACATTTTACGCTATTATTGTACATGATCTGATTTTACATCTGACAGGAGCCAATTTAACTTGACTACGATAAAGAAAAGTCAAAAAGCAAATTATAGATTCTGTAGATGTTTGAAGTTATTGTATAATATTTATGAATAGCTACGATTGTTGAGGAAGTTTAAAAGTAGACTGTCCAATTTTGTTACGTGACGCAGTTCCTTTGTGGAAAAAGTTACAGATATTGATATTGTCAGTAATTGTAAATAGTTTCTAGAAAGTTTAAGCAAATAAATAATACATAAATAAATAATATGCCTATAGTTAATAGTGGAGCAAATTGCAAAGAAAAACAGACTATTGGCGTTTGTGGCTCGATAACTTGCATGCGGTTGCAAGTTTTTACTACTTGACTGAACTTCTAGAAATATCTCATTTTAGCTTTCAGCTTTCTACATACATACTTTCACAAAATCGATGATGGTAATAATGTTAGGCAGTCTGGACTCTGGACTATGGACTACTCAGTCTTTTTGATAGCACATAACATCAAATAACTACATGACGATTATAGCTATTTATGACTATAACTAACTACTGTATGCACAATACACAGCTGTTGTAACGTTTATGGGAAAGCAAAGCTGATAGCTAATAGATGTGCAGGCTGAGCTTGAGATACTCATTGTCATTTATTAAGTGGTTGAGAGACTACTTTATGCGAATGATACTGCTGTCTGTCTGTCTGTGCCCTTCTCTGGTTGCTGTAACTTTTATAAAAATGTTTTCAGAAATTGTTAGAGTAAGTTCTGCCGAAGAACTATATTAGTTTTTGAGACAATTCGGTCACACCCCAATGGAGTTCTGACCACGCCCACTTATTTTTTAAATAGAAACATATATGGCAAATGGGATATTGTTGAAACGCTGTTGATGTTAGAATCCGAATATGAATCTCAATGTACCCCAACGTGGGGCACTGTGAGATTTTGTGAGAATTCAGTACTAAATGACCCTTATATGTTATTTAAACTATTTCCACCAACCAAAGTGGTATTTTAATGACATTACTTTGCTCAACTATTTGACTACATCCGTTTTGCAATGGTTTATTTATGAAATAAAGTTATCTTTCAGACTTTGAAAGCTTGAAAACTGCTCTTTAAGACATACTTACCGGACTTTCTTCCTACAAACCTAAGTAATTATACAATGAACTAGCACCATTTATTTATGTGCAATAGAAACAAAAATTATATGGTGTAGGACATAATAAGCATATTACAGATATTGGTCCTTAATGTCCACAGTAGTATTTATTTTTCAAAAGTTCAATATTATTTCTTGAAGAAAATATTTTACGCGGTAATTTATCTGTAGTTATCGGTTTCGGTAATATGTTTTCCTTTTCTTTTCATAAGGAGGTTATTTCTTTTTCACCCTAAGTATTTATTTTAAGCCTTTGTTGTAGATTATGGTTCTACATGATAATTCCTCTAGTATTACTTGCTGAGTGATATGTTTTGAGCTGAAAAATATCGAATTACAATTACTTACATAATACTTCATAGCCATACTTATCCATTAACCGACCGTACACGTATACAGGGCGTGTAAACCATTTTGACACGTGTATTCAGATAGGAAATATATAAAAGGTGACCCAGTGACCTAACTCGGAGTTTATAACTCGACACTTTATACACTATTCGAAATCCCAACTTAATGCAATACAATTAAACTTGGTTGCATCAAAATCGGTGGATAGTTAATGTGTCAAAGGTCAGGTTGAAAATAAAAAATCGCAAACCAATTTTTTAAACTTTTGTTAATTTTTTAGAATAATTTTCATTTTAATCAATAACTAAATTACCTAAGAGGAATTCACTTTTGGGTAGAAACTGTTTTAAAGTCACGAAAATTTGAAAAATTAACAAAAGTCAAACGAACCGCAAAATGGGGAGAAAGTCAGGCACAGTGAAAGATTTCGTTTATCGACTAACTCTCTTTTTGCATTTTGGTTACATATTTACCTACATATACCTTTCCGCACGTTACATGCATTATGGTAAACGACATCTTCCTATATATAATGTAACGCAATATCCAAGCATTTACAAACTAGTTATGTATTCCTTCCTACCTGTGTTGTGGGTTTATATGTAAGCACCATGGCTTATAAGGCTGTCACATCCCATCCCCAGAGTAGGTATTAGGTTTAGATGGTGATAGAAAAATATAGTCAACAGCCAACACGGTTGTACTGGCGATGAGTGAGTAATTTTCACTTTTCCCTAGGAGGCAAACAAAGTCAGGACAGTACACAGTAAAGTGAAATCAAAGAGGAAGAGAAAAATGCATTTTGAAGTCTTTCCTTTCCACTAAATTGTTAGCAGGAAAATGTCATCACAGTGCATTACTCCACAAATGGATGAATATTAGATAAAGCATAGCATTACCATTCCTTTCTCCCACAATATTCATACATTCTAGGAAAAAAGACGCCAAATACGAAAGCTTTCCATTTAGTTACAAAAATAATAGCTAACCAGGATATCAGAAATTGTTTAACTTCCTCAGTGTGATAAAATATATTTAATTGTATTGCGTTGCCTAAAGTATTTTTTCGTTTTCGTAGATAAGTGTTTATTTAATAATAATATTTTTGCAAATGTCACAATATACAACATTATATTACACTTTTATAATAATAAATGTCATAAATATCTAGTGCATAGATGTAGGTAATCATTTCAATAATTGAGAACGAAGGAATAAGAACGGCTAAGCTTCCTGTCAGGATAAAGGATGATCTTGCTGCCATGCATATGTATTTCCTATGCTTATTACGGGCTATACCTCCGCTTAACATATATTTATATTAAAAGTGAAGTCTTCCTCGTAAATCTGAAATAGTCCCTTCTTATTTATATCTGACTACTATTACTTACGATGGAAATACAACATTTGTGTACTGTGTAGCTAATCTAGCATATATGTATACAGTAGCTCCACATATTTGCTTTTGCTGTATATATCTAGCAAGTAATCAGAGATCGGATGTGTATTCAAATTGATTCTCGGCATTCCCTTTCAAACCATGACAAATCTGAACAATTTACATATTTGCGATTTTATACTATCAAACTTATTACTATTGGAAAAATAAAAACGAGCAATTCTGCCCTTTTCAAGTGTCATTTTTTTAAATTAATTCACATACAGATCTAACTCTGCTATTCTGAAGTTGGCCAAATGTTTACCAATTTATTTACTTTTGCAAAACAACTCATTGGCTGTTGTATTGACTCTCATTTTTGGCCAAATTTGATATCCATATAATTGGTTACAACAGGTTTATAATGAAAATAGCCAAATGAACGCTACATATTATATTTTTGATTAGCTTAAGTTTCATCCAATTTGGTTTCTTCGAAAAAATCGACTGCTTGATATTGTTGGGCAAAGGATATATTATTGTAGGCTTGGTCCAGCATATATTTCCGATCTTTTTTAAGTCCCTAGAAAATGAATTCGAATTATTTGGGAAGTATAAGGATATATTTATAGGCATGAGTGGTCATGCTGACATAAATGGAGTGTTGTGTGCGTGTAAAAAAATTACATACACTATATCTCGTCTTGGAATAACCCGGTTCATAGCGTAAACTCTATTTATTATTCAAAGGATGGCCGGTATTCAAAATCGTAATCCCATAACCGCATGACAGAGTACTAGACATACTTATTCCATGAAAACTAACCCACAATTTACTGAATATGTGAAAGAAACCTGAGTACTATTTATATTCTAATAAATTTAAATTCTATTTAATCATAGCACAACCAAACGTACTACTTAGATGTAGTTATTTTGAATCTATGTACAGTAGGACCCCTCTTGAATTTTGCAAGCACTGTATACGATAAACTCGAGGGAGATAAATTGTAACTGACAGTTTTCAACCACTGTATCCTGTTTCCTTTGACATCTTTTGTCTGCCTTCCAAGTATTGTTATTGGTGTCATGTAAAAATTTTAAAATTCCACGAAAAATTTTTCAGCACAAAAAAATTTCTAACAAAAAAAGTCTAACGATAATTTCTCCCAAGTACTTACACTTACAACAACTGCAACCACGAACCTGAATGAATAAAGTGATTCTATATATTTCAGCATAGTTCATCTTTAAACTGAAATATTTCCCAGCGGATCTCTGCTGGAAAATATTCCAGTTAAACTGAAGATGCGTTTGTGTTGCACAGGAGATTGAAAGCTATTTGGAAAGT
Organism: Tomocerus mixtus; assembly: GCA_034694165.1. NCBI lineage: Eukaryota > Metazoa > Arthropoda > Collembola > Entomobryomorpha > Tomoceridae > Tomocerus > Tomocerus mixtus. Next base: position 20,949 of record JAQFYC010000142.1, on the reverse strand, counting down.
TTCCTTCCCTTGATAATAAATATAATGCATAGAAGAAGACCACATATTTTAGTAACACGTAAACTGAGACTTTGGAGGATGTTTGCACTTCTCTTATAGAATACTTGTATATAAAAAAGTGTACATAATGCATACATACATACATAGTTCACTTTCACTTATAACAACACAAGATTCTCTGAGATGAAAATGTAGGAAGTAGTAGTCGTTTTGGTTGTACAGATATACTTTATAACACAGTAGATAGCATAGTGTACTGCACAATGTGTATTAGGTATACATAATATTGTGAATGAAGTGATAGGCTGGAAAGACTTAAGCCCTCATTTCATTCCATGGCATGAGTGATGAGTAAGTGTTTCCAAAGTAAAAGTATCATATGATGGAGCCCGTAAAACTACTAAGATCGTAAACTGAGCCGCTTTCACTTGAATTTTATTTCCTGGATCTCTCTCGACTCCGCTTCTTGTCCATTCACTATAAAAACAGTGAAGTGAAGACACATGCTATCATATACGATATAGTTGGTAACGATGTAATATATATTTGTACGTGCCTTTAGGTAGGTAGGTTTCTTGGTCGTTTTGAACTGATATTTTCTTTATTGCAACCATATAACGTTAACGTACCTACCGCTACAAGACGTGTACATATCATACATTTTCTTACTAGAATTGCAGTTTGGCTGTAACAATGGCCAAACGTAAACGTTATGAAGACGTAACTTCCAGTTCTATTTAGTAAAGTGCATTTTCCTGCTATGTTTGCCTTACATGGAAAGCAAATGCTTTACGCCTGATCAATTTGCACATGCTGTAACAAAAGTTATTTAAGAAATATTAACTGTGTTCACATTACATGAACATTCGAGCGAGTAATCTCAATATAAAGCGGCTCATGTTTATTAAAGCTACTACAGATAGAATAGAATGTTTCCAGTTCCACAGAACATTTTGTTACATTTAACCCGCCCGTGGCACGAAATAGTACTATATTCAATTGTTGATGTTATTTTAGATTTACAACAAGCGTTTGGTAAATTCACTTTTTAGATTCTTGATGGCATAAAAATATTTTAATTTTGTAATACCTTACTAATTCAAATAGTGCAAGATGGTTTTAGGGGCGGGCTATAGGGAATACCTTGTCCTTAGTTTTGAATGTGTATTTTTTGTGGAAGGTCGAACTTTATTTTTAAATGGAATTGGGAAATTCCTATTTAATGCTAAGTAAGTAGTAGGCTTCATGGACGGATGGAGATAGTTACACACTTGAGTGAGATTGTGACTTTGGTTTTATTTAAATAAGTGACAATATGGAATGCATTTGTCGTAAAACGTGATTTCCCACCGTAAAATGTATACATAAAAGACATGTAATAGACTATTTGAGCTCACATGAGTGTCATTGAAGTTGCAAAGGTCATGAAAAGAGAAAACTAGAATAGAAGTAAGTTTATTTGCACCATGAGCTTTTTATAGCTGAATGAGATAGTATGTATTTTGTATCTAATGTACATATATGCTCTAACTAGGTTCACTCATGCACGAAGAAATTTTATTTGAAAAAAAGTCAATTATAAAGTCACACTAGCGAAATAAAGTGTCAATAAAAAGAGTTTTAAATGAAACCTTTCGGAAACTTTGCCGGAAATTCAATTTCATTTGGTAGCTTTTTCACTAAATACATATAATGTAGGCACCTACTATTTATTTTAACACTACACTACCGCCAATGTGCATACATTTCATTTATGGTTAGATCTGCTTTCTCTAATCCAATCCACCTACATTTAAAAAGTAAGGAAATTGAAAGCAGATAGTAAATATGGGAATTGTTTGACATAGTTAACAGATACAAGTGACCTACATACTATTAGGTACATTATCTAAAAGTACTATTAATAATTTCTTCACGTTTTCCGACAATTTAAAAATACGTAAAAAATTCCTTTGTGTAGCACTAAAATATTCTGGAAGTTTTTAATTTGTCAAGTTTGACGTTTTTCCTGAAGATGTTGCAACAAATAATATCAATAATGTCAATAAATAAAAATCTAAATGCTCTGCCAAAAATCGACAATTACTAAATGACAAAAAAAGTTTCTTTTGGTAAATTGCTATCTTGCCAAAAGTAACAAAATTTCTGGACGCATCAAGCATCTCACATTTGAGTCGTTATCGTTCCATATAAATAGAGAGCACTCTAATTTCCAATATAAATGTAGATACATTGTAATCGTTAGCGGTGAAGAGAATAAATGTGGTGCTGCAGCTGCACTATACTACAGATAGTGGAAGCAACGATCCTGAAGATCTTTATCAGTCGTTTAATTTGAGTAAAAGCAGTGGAGGATTTGACAGTAGGAAATGAGCGCCCTTTGCATACAACAAGCTAGCTAATGCTAAATTGCTAAGCATCAAGAAAAACGGCTTTCCTTGAATGCTTCGGAAAGTCACGGTTCGTATAGTTTTCCTGCTTCTGTTTTCTTCATCCTTTCTGTCTGATCTCAAGAGCTCAGATGCTTATGCAATAATATAAGTCTATAATTTCAGCAGGCATAATAAATATCTAGCTTTACTAGGATTATCGTATGCCTCTATGCAAAATTGTAGACCTACGTACATGACTACATATTTGTAAGAAGTGAGTAACAGTAAATTATACATAATGCGAAAATTACAGTTATTAATTATTTGTACTCACTCTCATTATTAATCGCACCTGAGTCAGGAAATACTACCAGAGTTCTTAATTTACAATTTATTAATATTTTTATTAAAATACATTTTTATTCATTGAAATCTGAAACTCCAAAATCCCACGTTACATATTAAATTATTATCAGTCTTCCAATCCCTAAATACATTTTTCCAGAAATGGAAACTCGAAATAGGAACTAATTTTAAGTTCTGTTTACGACTTTTAACTTTCTTCGTTTTCTAAGGATCTTCTTAATATAATTCTTGATTATAGCTTGATTTCATAAGATAGTGAAAGGATTTCCTTCTGTTTCCTTATAGGTGCCTTAAATTCCAATGACTTTCTATAAGTAATGCTTATAAATAGCTACACCACACTAACTGTACATATATGTATAATATTCATGTAGATTGGCAGAATTCCATTTTCATTTCTTTATAAAACTGAATTCAAATGATTCATATAAATTTCTACAGTCTGGCATGCTTAAATATATGTACTAGGTAGAATAATAAGTAAGTAAATAGAACAATGAAATCCACACGAATACTATACATCGGATTACAAATTGTATGGAAAGCGAAATAGAAAGCAAAGTTGATCTTGTTCATGACTCAGAGATAAAATGGATGAATGAAACGTTGCTAATTTTCTATACCATGCAAAATTCAAACCCTTTCATTCTAATACCATGAATTGGCACCCCATGGACTGGGGCATGTCACATGGGGGAAGATCTTATCAGATAATTATGTGCATATTTTGTGAAATAAAGTAACTTTAGCTTACGTTATTGCTAATCGGCAGGCAATTAAGTATGTTTGTGCATAATATACAATATTTTATGACTAATGGCAAATACAAGAAAAATGAATATAAAAGTGGGCAACTTTACAATTATACTCATTAAACACAAATATTTTAATTCTATATTATATTAAAAATTGTTAGTAGGTTTGATAAATTATGATAAATGACGTAATTATATTAATGTGTTTAACTATCATTTAATAATCAACTTACCGGTTTCTTTTCGAATAAGTGAAATGACAATAGTAATAAATGTTAAAATAAATTTCAATTGCTTTTCAGAATGTGGAAGTCCCGAGTGTAGACGAATATCATATCGGCTGTCTTTCATTCGATGACTTTTCCCTTAACCGTGAAGAAATGGTGACAGCAGCCGTTAGGATGTTTCTTGATTTGGGTCTCGTCGGTCGTTTCAAGATTGAATATGCTGTAAGTGAAATGTTTATAATTGTGCACTTTCTATAATGATAGTATATGAGTAGTTTTCATGTGTCAGCACGTTCGAGGAATCTAAATGCATTATCCTCACTGTCAGATAGAAGTAATACAATGTGTCACCTTTTAAAGTCAACTTTACTTATTGTTTGTTAGTTTCGCCACTTTCATTATATACTGCTAAAACCAGTAATAATATATATTGCAGATTTATTTATGTATGCATTCAAACGTATTTATTTGCTACCAGTCAATTGTAGGCAAAGTGACTGGAAATATTAGAGCCAAATTAGAATGCATTTTCCTAGTTTCAGGTTTCTCTTTACTTAAGTGTAATTTAATGTGGTTTATTTAAACTTTATTATTAAAAATAGTGAAATTAAACGTAATAAACTTTTTTAAGGTTTTTATTGCAATTTTGGTAACAAAAAGTACATTTTGGGTGAAAGTTCGATTTCCTTTATTGTTTATTCATATGTATTAATATGCAAATTCCTTTGAGGATATTGGTTTCATTTTTCATTCATGTAGTTTTAATAGCAAATTTGTATCAAATAATATGTGCCATTTTAAGTATGGTTTATTTTGCGAATATTTCCTAGTCCAAAATTGAAACATTGACTTTATGCTGAGGACATTGTATGTCTGAATGAAGTAGGATTATGTGTTTGCATTAACTCACGTGAAATTGTGTGGAGGAGAAACAATACATAATGTGTCTCCAATAATTTAGCTTTGACAAATATAGCATATCTTTGGTATTCTAGTCATATCAGTGTCTGACACAAAGACTATTAGTCTTAAATTTATCTGACATATTGTAGCTTAGGAAAGGGAAGCAGAAAATCCTGTATGAAATATTCATAGGAGTCTGCAGTTGAATGACTAAATAAATAAAATGATGTAAATTGGGACAGAAGAGGAGCATGGCATTTCTGCTCCAGTCGGTTGACATTGTCGGAGAATTTACAATTTCCACTTTAGAAGTTGAAAAACAGTGCATAGGTATTTATCTGTTTGTCTTTGAATGTTGAACGTCTGCCAAAATGGAAGGAACAATGTATCGTAGTGTACAACATAATAATGGTAAAGTGAAAGTGAGTGTGACGAAGTGTAGTCTAGTCAAGCAAATATCACTGCGCTTACCAAAGCCCACAAACAAAGCGAATGTTTAAAAATGATTCCACAAATATTTTTGCCCATATCGCGGAATTCCTCGCAGAAATCTGTGCATTGTCATTATCACAACATTAGAGCATGAAAACTAAGGTATACTTTCGGATTTTCGATTTTGACACCTGTCACCAGTTTTTTCCCATAATAAAAAGAGAGAAATTAAAATGTTTAAAATATTTGGCTATAATTTGTACAACATCTTACTTATATGATCTTTTATCACTCATAGTACACTCATGAAATATAAAATAATTATATTTAGAATTATTTGATATGCGAAATCTCAAAAATTCCAAGACCCTAATTTTGCTACCTGATTAAATTTTTAAAACCTGAGGATTACAAAAGGATATTTCGTGTCATGTCCTGGAGAACATGCGATTGTACACAACTGCAAAAATGCGTATTCCAATGAGACAACTGTATACAAAATTTTTGTAAAATTTTTGTTATGCATTGCCTCCTTGCGAGTTTTGGGAAATTGCCGATTTATACAAAGTTTACGCCAGGCTACTATTCCTCGGTTTGGCTTACGCTAACGTTTTCGTATATGTGTAAAGTGTAAGTATTTGTCATTTGTATTGTTTTAGTTTGTGCAAGATGTTCAGTTTCATTCCAGTCCAGTGTATTTAGTGATGCTTCAGATTTCAGTCCTGATACGTTCTTGTCTTCCATTCCATATCCAATTTAAAGCAGTTGATTCGATTTCATTGCTTTGTTTACAAATACAAGAATTGCTACTCTTGCAACATGTGCACTATACATTGTCAATGTTCATGTGCTAAAGGGAGAAGTGAGCAAATTGAATTATGTTTACCAGTAACTGTATCGACCGATGAAAAAACAATGAAAAGATGCCAACGGACATGTCATAATGTAGCTAACCCTATAACAGTTACTTATATATTATGGGATAGTAAAGCCATTATTACATTGGCTTCTACACACGTAGGATAGGAAGTCAATAATATCTACTGAATGAATGCATATAGCATATATGCTATAGTATATAAAATTTATAAACATTGTTGTGCATTTGCAGACCGTCATTCGCTGGTTGCTAACTGTCCAGAGGAACTATCGCGATGTCCCGTATCATAATTGGCGTCACGCGTTTAATGTCGCCCAAGTCATGTTTGCAATTTTAACGGTTTGTGAATTACTTAATTTCTACACTTAATAAAATTAAACATTAAACACAACTTACCTGTATATTTACCTAGATAATATGATAACTTGATTTGATAACCAGGCAGAGCTTAATTTTTGTCCAGAAATAAAATACTTGATAATAATTGTTTTAAATAAGTTTATTTCTGTTTCGAAAAATCCTGATGTTTATTTCATCACTCCTGAATACCTAATTAATTAAATAATATTGTGACCTTAATGTAAAACATGCTATTTTATGGAACAGAGCTGTGAGATGAAGGACACTTTCCCGGAGATTGAAGTCCTAGGAATGTTCGTCGCATGTTTATGTGAGACCTTCTGCTTACCTAAAAATTCTTTGCCTTCGTACCAGTATAATAGTGAACTACGGACAGCAACTTATTGTCTTCTTTTGAATATATAAATATTGATTTCCATTGAATATTCTTTACAGGTCATGACTTGGATCACAGGGGGACAAACAACTCCTTCCAAGCCAAGTATGTCTCTTTTCTATTTCCTTCAGCTTTATTTTTATTTCATTAAAAATACTATCTGTAAAAGCGCATAGGATTTTCAGAAAAGCATTCTCCAGTATAAGTATAAAACAGCAACTGCTGGAGAAATGATAGGCCCATTTGTATAAATATTGGCTTAAATTATGGTGAAATTCATAACATCATTTATGATTAGGTAAAGGTTGGTGCCAAAATAGTACCTTTGGGCAAAGATTTCTCTTTTCCATTTGAAAATTCATAGTTTAAATGTTGGCTTACCTAATATATATTTTGTGAGATCTGCAAAGCTGGAAGCTGGATTCAATTAATAGTAATATACAGTGAAAAAAATTGATATAAAATACTGGAGAGATTTCCCTTATATTTAAGTATAAAGGTCAGTTGTTGCGCAATATTCTGAATATAGGCCGTTGTTTCAAAGTTGACAGTTTATTTTTGGTTGTCAGCATTTTTAAGATGTATGGGAGCAAATAAGATTTATTGGATTGAAGTTGGAGTCCGGAGAAAGACTCTATTAGATAGATCATAATATGTGTAGTAATAGAAAAAAACTCCAGTTCCCAGATAGGATATACAGTGAAGTTGGAAACGGTCCATTTCTCAAAGAATGGGATTTGCCCTTATATTTATTTTTCTGATAGCTCGAAATGAATACATAAGCTATTCCAACAATGTCTCCAATAGGGAATAAAGTTTTAATGGCAATGATCTCGTCGTCAACGTGGGAGGAAGGGAAAATAAAGAGACGCAAGAGGCATTTAATAGTAGGAAAGCAGTCGTGGGAACTATTGCAGAAATGGGATTCAGTGCATTGGAATAGGTGAAGGTACTTTCTCTGTAATTTCTAGCATCTAGTTAAGTCATTCGAGGACTCGATGTTACTCTCTCCGTCCATCCTTTCCCTTGACTCACATTACATTCAGTTGGAAACGAGTGGACAGAGGTTTCTGGATGGATGGGCTTTGCTTCAGCTAGAACAATCGACAAGTCCCTTATGTGCAACCTTAGAACCAATTACGCCAGAAACAATTGTGCATAGTATTTTTGCAAATCTTTCCCAGCGCATTGTTAAAAAATTTCACAAATGCTTTTATTAACATATATATTATGTATCTAAAACTATTGTTACAATTATCTGTTAAATATGCAAAATTGCAATACAAACAAATATCCAAAAGCATCTAGTGTCAAATTAGCTTGTACTTATTATCTTAGAGGTTAAAGTCGAAACTTTCTCCATATGGAGAAAGTATGTAGAAATTCAGCAATATTATTGAGGACACTTTACAAAATAGACTTTGGGGTACGGAGATTTTATTTCCAGGGTTTCAGTGCTAAACATTTTCAAAACATATTGGCAGTAATTTTTAGTAGTTTGCGTTTTAAGGTAAGAGTTAAGGGGTCTTAAATAGAGTTCTACAGATAGGACACTAAAAAAGAAAGCGTATTCAGCGTGTGAACAGGCAATATCTTGGCTATCCGCCGTCAAACCATTTGCTGTGAAACAGTTACCGTCCATCCGATTCACTGCGTATGTTTCGTGCTCCGTCGGTTCAACTTTCTCTGTTATTATGTCAGGTCTCTGAACTTGTACTGTATTAAAGTCTGTCTTCTTTTGGCGAGTTTCAGTTTGGCTCCTACAGATACTATAACAGTGAATCTCATTGAGTTCTACTGACAGACAGACAGCAGTCTCTGAAAAAGCGAGGGAGGAGGAGGCACTAAGTAAGTAATAGTAAAAGGAGCCAGCATTTACTTACGAATCTTCTTCCCTCTTGCCGTTCGAAGAACATTAATGCTAAGTGTATAATACAATATCGGTTTGAGGAAAGCTGTGCATCCACTGCACTGCAATGGTCAGAAGAACATTACCCAATGCAACGTAGCATACCTAAATACATACTCTAGTGTAGCTAAGCGTAACAATTCGTATGCACACAATACAGGCAATAATATTATACACAGGGTATTCCCTAAATTTTCTATTTTCCTTTCGGGTTCATTTTTATGTATAAACTTTCTTCATATATTAGTTTATGTACGTAATATTATTTAATAACATTGTAATATAGAAATTTTGGAATTATTGTTATTATAGTTGTACTTTAAAAAATTATAGCAATATATTAGTGGCCTGGCATGAGTTTATTAATTTAGTAGAACGTTACCTTTGTCGTTTTCGATTTCAATTTTATGAAGAAATTGAGAAATGAAAAACATATCAATATATAGGATAGACATAAGTATTTCTTTGATTAAGGATAATTCACAAGATCTTCTGCAATACGCATTGATAACGCTTGACCTTAGTCAATAATGACAATCCAATCTCTTTTATCTATTACACGATGGCTGAAATATCGCTGCCTTTACAAATAGCTCACTTAAGATCAAGACGTGTTAATGCCATACTTACGGTTCTTGAGTTGAGATACATACGCTATCGACTATCGCTATCGCCGTTTACGGTTGAGAAGGAATTTATCGGACGCGCTGTATGTAGGTACACACACTCGCACTCCTCATTGAATTTGTGGTTGAAGAGTAGTTATATTCATGTTATGTGTATATTATGTACATAAGTAGTACAAGATATACTAATATACCTAAGTGTGTGTACTACAGTGTACTTACATGAATGTATCTTTATATACTACTTACATTATGTTAGTGGAGTTAGAGAGATAGTGGTGGATGAAAAGAAAACGCAGTAAAATTGTGAGAGAGCAATTGGGCTTCTGCATGCCATGGCATCGCATGGCACGGCACGACTTAAGTCAGTCCGTTCCTTCCGTCGTTGGCTCCACTCCAAAATCATCTTGCTGGGCACTAGCATAAAACCAAACCAAAAGACTCTGCTTTCACTGCTTTTGCTTTCTCTCTATTTGTAAGTATATGTATGTACATAGAAGACTTTCCTCAGGGGCTTTTGTGTGAAAAATCTGTGAGAAAACCAATGGGGTTTCTTATGAATTTAAAAGGTTAGAATTGCAGCTGCTTTGGCTAGTCTAGCTGGGCTTGGCGTGGCCCGCCTGGCATCAGGAGTTGGCATTGGCTTTCTCTTCCTCGAAGTACTCACTCTAATGTTGTAGGCAAAATAGGCACACTTGCAATGTGAACACTGTAATCTAAACCTCAAATTATTTATCTGCATTTAAATACATGCCTGTAAATCAATTAAATTATTATTAAATACTTTATACACAAAATTTAACTAATTACTGAACTTAATAATTAACTTAGCAATTAATATACGAGTAGTAAGATGTTAAAAACAAAAATTTAAAGGAAATGAAAAAAATTGATTATAATTCAACAATATTTTTTGTACTTTTTTCGTGCAAATGAGAAAACTAACACCCACTGTACTTTAAGCAACAATTTACTAGATATCCCTACAGAGTTGAGAGTATGTGTTCCTACATTACGAATTCTAATGTACCTACAACACATACATACCATTCCATTCTTTGGCTTCATTCGCTTAACTTCCTTTCTTCAGAATAATTTACTTCCTATTTCTAATATCTTGTTTGCGCATTTCCACGTTCAAGGGAATCTATGACTTGGCTTCAATCTGACTCGAATAAGGAAGGCCTTTTAGCCTCTCTGACTGCTACAAACAATAATTAATCGAATACCCACTTACATTTACTACATATTTTCCTTCCTTATACTTAAAGCTATTTATAGTTTTTACATATCGGCCTACGGCGTGCTAGTATTAGTATGTAGATGTTATTACTTGTGAATTTATTTAGGTATAGATACTTAGGATAGCAAATCTTCATATCTTGAGTAGATTCGGTTCACTGCTCCAGATTCGCGTAAATAGTAGCCGTAGCATTTTGTTTATATTCTGGAGCCACTTATTGATGTGTCTATCTGTTTAGGAGATTACGGAGGAAGGAGCATTAAGCAGATTCCTTGGTAATTTATCACAATTTATTGCATTCTCTTCAAGAAGCAATTCTTATTGTGTGTATGTCAGCCACTTTGCTTACTAATGCACTGTCACATGAGGGTTTACTGATATTTATCACCTACTTATATTACTGGTACAAATGCTTAAGGTCAAAGACAGAACTGCGCATTAGTATTATACATATACTACGTATTAAATGACTAATTCACTGAAATAATTCATTAGTAATAGGAAACTGCATGCTTTTACAATCTGGCACCAGTTGCCTTACACATTTGTAACATTTGTAATTTATGCTTATGGTTAAGATTTGTAAATACTTAGGGTTTTATGGACAAGTGAATTAATTACAGATCTTGCAGAATTTGCAAAAAAAGAATAATATATTTGTAAATATTTTATAAATAGTGGAGTTTTTGGTTATTATACGATTGTTTGATACTTGAGAATCAACATAATCCCTATAAGATACATGATGTGAATATTTTTATTAGTAGTACTGACATGACATAGACTGACGATTGTTGTAGGTATTTAGTTAAATAGAAAATAGATCGTTACATACACAAATATTATAGTGCACATTGCTTTCACCACTGCGCATATTACATTACACTGCAGTAATCACGTACGTTACAAAAAATAGAAGTGAGACTAGAAAAGGAAAAGCTATTAAAAGAGTTGGGGATGGATGTATGCGAGTCTGTGTGTATTACTTTAAGGAACCAAGTTCAGCGAGGAATTTTTTTTTCTCCTTTGTTCGCCTTGGTATTTCTTTCACTTTCATTTTCTAGTTTCCTTTAGAATATGATGAGTTGTTTTAAATTTAATGGTCTCATTTTTGGTAAAACAGTTATTAATTTTCAGTTCAGTTAACGTTTTATAACCAAACGAATGCAGTAGGCAGCTGTTACAACGCGCTAAAAGCAAGCTTTATTGACGTATCTGTATTATCTCAATAATTCAGAAACTTTGCAATTTTATCTTTCATTTATGTCACAGATTGACATTGGCATCTTCGACAACGTCCTGAAAATTGGGACAACTTATAACACCCCACTACACTTTTATTGAACGTAGGTCAGGTTTTAAAAAACTATACATCCTAAAACTACTTGTAGCTAACTGCGTCTTCCATGACGCTGTTTGATGTGACTAATGCAAATTATTACTACGGTCGGAAACAAGAGACTAATGTATTTCGCCGTAAAAATAGCTTCAAAGGAAGAAAATGAAAATTAGATGGAAGTGGAAAGTCTTTGTGTACTTATTATGGTAAAAAGGAAAACACATAATACTTAGTGGATCCTACTGTTCACCAGAGAATTGAAATCATACAAGGTATATTGCTCAACAACGAAGGAAAATAATATAGAAATTTTCTTTGCATTTCCTGTTCATCATTTAATTAAAGCACAACATATCTATAGACCTACTAAAATTATGCCTCACGTATAAAATGCGTTCGTTTAGCGTATTGTGACAAAGCGAAAAGTCTTTTAACCAAACCGGCATAACAATTATGCTTGCTTAATATATAGGTATAATTTGTTGTGTTGGTCGTATTGTTTGTCAGTATTGTGTCTTGTGTCTGCAGTTAAAATGTTATGTAGGCACATGACGTAGCATTCTTATAATTAATTCTCAGTTCAATCAATTATGTTTTCACTTTTGTTTAGCCAATGTAGAATAGTAGGGTATATCTATCAATAATTGTATTATGTATTTACTTCATATACATATATTATTATGCAGGTAGTTACAGTTGAACGTATTAAGAAGAATAAAAAGCAAGCACTAACACCCTATTATAAACACGAAAGCGAATTTTTATTGATGAAGCGAGAGAACAAATTTGTTGTAGCATAATGTAGCACTTGTTTAATGAAAGCGAAAAAATGCAGATTGATCCCAGAGCATCGCATGACATAATAACAACGCAGAAACAGGAAGACAGAAAGAAGGCCATAATATAAAAAGGGCTATAGCCCTCCTTTCATTCATTATTGATGCTTGACTTCATATAGTAATATACTATATCGCACTAAAAGTAAAGTCTTTTATTTATTTGTATACTAAGGTAGAATAAGTATGTACGTACTTATGCTTACAAGTTTTGTGATTACATATATGTACATAGTATATGCACTTATGTGCAATATTTGGTAGTTTAGTTTACCTATTTGTTGTAATGTGGCTTCACATATAGTATACACTAAATACTACCTGTAATAAATATAGAGCAGGCTAAAAAAGCACATGTCACCAACACGCCTTCCAGATATACTTACCTTAGTACAGATATGGGCAGCTACTATGGGCACACCATTTGTATTCAAACTTTGACTACTTCCTTTTCACAAAACTCACTTCCTCAAACAAAGATTTCTGTGGGCTTTTGCCAAACGGCTAACAGTTCGAGAATTTCAAGCCATAGAAAAAGTTTCTCAAGCCAACTCAAGGAAATATTTCTTTCATTCTCTTCACGGAGGTTATTATCAGAATCCATAGAAAACTGAAGCAATTTATTATTTATTAATGCAATTAATAACAAATCAAAAAGAACCATATAAATGGATAATCTCTCAAAGAAATTTTCGCACGTTCTTCCTTTGTTCGCTTCACACGCTTATCATTATCATCTTCATTTCAACTACTTACTAAGTATAGGTACAACTATAACAAACTATTTATAGATCGCCTGCAAACAGCAAATACAAAATTCTGTTATTCTTTGTAATATAAACTATATAAATATATATTCAATATATTAAAGTGAAAGTTTTTTATCGTAAAGAAACCGTAGGTAAATTCAACTTGTATAGATTTGTGCCAAAGTATACTAAATATGTTGGTGCTTAGGATTTATACATAAATAGTATATTTGCAAGAATAGTTTACTTACCTTATAACACAAAAGTAAGAATATGTACATGGTTGTATGAGGCTACCCTGTGGATGGCACCTTGTGCAACCTGATCCCCTGTGTTATCTTTAAAATACGCCACTGGGTGTCAATAGTCTGTTATTCGCTCTCCTGTGTGACAAATACTAAAATATAATTTATATGCAAAAGACAAGTTATATATTGGCCTTTGTGCCAGCCGTATCTTCTGTATATATTTGATATCCTTCAGTGGAGTAGATTCATGCCAATTTCTTTTGAAAACTATTTCCTTTCCCGTCTCTCCTCCGCTAATCACTTCCCGAGTCTTTTCACTCCGACTTCCTATAATCTCTTTTTGTCATCTGAAAGCTGAAATGCAGGGATGAGGATTTCGCTTCTTCCTATCTGACTCTATCTTGTCAAAAGTCAGTTTGGATCTCTGGAGCGAATTCAATGCAATGCTCTTTTGATTTTCGGCTGAGAATATAGATATTCTAATATTTTACTCCGCAGTTTGGTAGTGTCAGTTCATTTCATTGTCTAAGCCATCAGTCTGATTAGTGGGCACAAATTGAATTTCCACCTTTTAGTTATTCTAATGACATTCTCTTTTACGCAGCACTTACTTTCTTATATCTGTAGTTTCTGTAGTACTTAGAATATCAGAATTGACAGACATAGACGTGTGTTTGACTACATACAATTATTTTTAATCTAATAGTAGAGGATGTGGAAGAGACTACTTTTCGGTTGTTAATTTTTGAATATATTTATTAAGTCCACTTCCTAGCTTTTACTGAGGAGTAATTTTATTACAATACACTACCAATACAAATGTACATACATTATCATATGTATTTACTACTATCCGTCAAATAGTATTGTACATATATAATCAGATGAACAAAAGTCTGAAACTTATTTAATGCTCTTTCGAGTAGCACTTGAATAGTGTTTCTACAATTTTTTAAGTCTAAACTTTTGCGAAAACACAGATATTGCACAACCTATAGAGTTTATTAGTCAAGGAAAAGTAAATTACGATATTCAAGATTTTATTAAATTTTGATAATTATCTAATATAATGTATATGGGTACGCTGTATCATGCCAAGCCATATATAATATGTACTTATTGGAAACATAGACCAATCGAAAGAATTGTCCGAAAAATCTAAAGCGCCATTTAGTCATTTTTTATCTAAATAAATACCAATTCTTATATGTTGCTATTTATCAACAGAACTGGCTCTGCATTGGCCCTCCTCTATGGAACACAAAACACAATGGAACATCATCATTTTAATCATGCTGTAATGATTATTAACAGCGAGGTAAGCGTATTAAATTATTTTGTCATACTAATTTTTTTTCATAAATTACAAGCTCGGCGTGTAGTATTAATATTTTCAATATGTTGTATGTGTGTAGGATTTAACGTTTACAGAACTTCTTGAAAGCATGCATATAGCAATTCGTTAGCCATTAATATATTTTTCATTTGCCGTCATTAAATATTATTTAGGAATCAACCATGAGAGTGGGAAAATAGCCCACTCTCATTTCGACATTTTTAAAATGGAACGATACATACATTAATTTTTTACATTTAAGTATGCCACATTTTATCAATTTTGTTTTTAATATACTTCATTTCGTCACTAAATGTTTTGGAATAGGTTTTAAAATAAGGAAATAGGCAATAAACTAACTTATCTACGAGCTCTTAAGAACAATGACACATTTATTGGTTTTAATAAGCCAATAAGTACAATATATGAAAGCATGTAATATTGATATTTAAAATATGTAAATTATGTGCATGTAGTACAAATTCATTTGACAATGTTTCTCTTTATTAGGGTCACAACATATTTTCTGGACTGACGTCTGAACAATATTCAAGGGTTATGAACGTTCTGAAGCAATGCATCCTCGCCACCGACCTGACTATCTATTTTCAGTAAGATCAACGAGTTTAATTTTATTTCTGTACATTTGATTGTCATAATAAAAGACACTAGATATCAAATATATGCTCTTGAAAAACTAAGATAAGGAAAAATAATTTTTAAGTAGCTGAGTAGCATTATCACTAGCTGCTAGCGATATCTTTACTCCCCAAATATTAAACAATCTTTATGAGAGATACTTTTGTAATTATTATAAACGTAAGAAGGTCTACGGTGAAGTGGTAGAATTCACTTTTGACTTTAATTGAAGCCAAGTTAAAAAATTAACGTAAATTCCATAATAATAATAATATAGAATCACAATCTAAAATAAGATTAAAGAATCCATAGCGCAGATTTGAAAATCCATAATATGTCGATTTATATTACACTATGACTGTATACAAGGTCGTAGATTTTAATACATTCTCCTATCATTACTTGCAGAGGGTGTAATTTAAAATTTATGTAGTGGAACTTTCCAATATTCATATAGTGCAAGTTACTTGCATACTACTCAATATTCATTAGCTGTATCTATTTATCGCAATGCAGGAGGAAATCTTAGATTTGCTCCTTTGCCCTACATTATTGCAATGGAGTGTTTCGTACATTTGTGTGCAGTTGAGATTTTATTATGAAGCTGTGAGATTTCTATCTGTAGCTCACAGTTGGAGTTGGGTTACGTTACGTCACCGTACAAGACATGTTGTTTTGAAAGTTTTCTGCATCTGGTTATGATTTTGATTTGTAAGCATTTGAATCTCGTTACATCAAGGATAGAGATACCTACTTTGTACTGAACACGGCTTTCGTATCCTGGCAAGCCAAGAAATCTTCAATTTAGATTAAAAACAGTTTGGTCTTCATCTATAACTCGTTACGTTGCGTACTCGAAATGTTTAAGTGCCTATTAGCATATCAAGTAGGTATACCGCCGTTGCTAGTACACAAATAGCTGCCTAAAGCTACCTACCTACAGAAATACAGTCCAATTCGGAGAAGGCTGTACTTTAATTTACTGTTTTTCCTAATGTAGTTGTAGTTACGACATTCTCTCATAATATTATTACTTTTCTATCTCATTTGTCTGTTTTGGACTTGTATCAGTAAATGGGTGAAATGAAAGCGAAACGAAAATGAAATTGAGAAGCAGCACTTATTATGCAATAGGAATAAATGGAAATCCTCTTGCTATAGAAATGATGCCAATTTCTTTTGGTCGTTTGTAGTTAAAATGATAGTACGCTACAAATATTCTTAAAAATCTTTTCATAATACTTATAGCAGGGTAATGCATAAAGCATTACGAATATATATCCTTTTCGAGAAGGATTGAGAAAAAGTTACTTAATAATTATTAATGCTACCGTAGGTCTGAATATACCTTCTGAGGCGTCCCAAAATTGTAAAAATCACTCTAACCAATATTAAGATTACTTAGGTAAATTTTAATAAATGTAATATAAATACAAATATAGTATATACAATTAGTAGCTATGTACCAATCACGAATGGCTTTCTATAATTCTATGGAATTATCATTCAGGTTTTTTCTTGTGTAAAAGTTGGCAGTTTATTTTTGGGAGGAGAAGGGTCATTGGCAAGCGTGTTCAAAGGGATTCATTACATAAAATACGCAATAAATTTGCGAATGAGTGAGTTCTCTGCCAGCTCTCACGATTTTCGGTTTCCTTATGTAGTAGTGCGATTAGTAGTGGTAGTATAGTGGTAGTGGTACTGGTTGTGCAATAGTAAATGGTAAAGAAGGGGGAGGACATGACAAGTTGGAGTCAGTAGTGCAGTTGTTCCAACAAGCATCACTTTCTCCTTCATTTTATGTGACGGCGATTTATTTTTATGCAACAGAGAAAGCTTAATGTGTCCGAGTTAGGAGTAGTAAAGTTAAAATGGATAACCATTAGTTCCAGCCTAAGAATGCTAAATGTATATAAGAAAAATAACATTTTCTTCATTCTATTTTAACTATTGTACTTAGATACCTACTCACTACTTAAATAGGTTATATATGTACTGATCTACGAAGTATAGCAGTTTTAGACAACAAGAAGGTAAGCATCCCTATTTCTACGGCATTCTACAATATAAAATCATGAATGTATCGTTTTAAACGAGAAGTAGTCCAGTCTAGACTCCAGACCACAAACCTAGTTGCAATCCTCCAGCTCCCCAAAAATTCCGAGTGGAGAATTCTAATGATGTAATGAGAAAACGTAGCAGGAAGAGAAAGAAGACTAATATTAATGAGTTTCACTCACATCAGTGCGTTAGTATTCCAACTGAGTTCCTTGTTTTTATTATTTCTAGCCAAATTTGTTATTAAACCGTTAGGTAAGTAAGTAACCTATATACGTTACACTATAATATGTATGTAGGCACATAATATCTTCTTAAAGATTACACAATAAGCTGAGTCGGCGAACAACAATGGGAGTAAGAACAACTAAAAGGTTTCTTTAATGTTCTTTTTGTCGTCGTATACAATAAGGAACTTATTTTTACACCAATATATGAACATGATCCTTAATTTTCAATGTACAAAAATCTAAATATAGTCACAAGAAACGTAGAAGATGCGCAAAGGTCCTTATTAAATGCTTAGGTACCTAAAGGCTTAAACGCACATGTTAACTGACCCAATTTAGGGGGATTTTGCCTTCCTTTTCATTTTATACATCAGGACAGGACCCATTAAAATTCATACCAATACACAAGCAAAGTAATATTGTTGGAAATAAAGATCTACCTACTATTATTAAGTGAATATATTAAGCAAGTCCGTTGGGTTTTGCATATTTTCATTTAGGATCAGTATAGTTTAGACTTAGCTATTTATAGTAGAAGATAGGTATACTATATACAAAGTGGGTTACTATTAAACTAGTAATACAGTAAGTAGTCCGGATACGTGAAAAGGTTAGTCCCCCACTTTAGGCCAGTAAAAAAGGATAAGTATTAAATTTGTCTTGCTGATAGGATTTGGCCTAAAACAGTTTTCTCTGTTCTTGTTTGTGAAGGAGGAGGAACGTGTTCTTCGAGCTTGTTGCCAAAGGGAAGTATAGCTGGGAGGATGAAGATCAACGGGAAGTGCTGAGGTGCATGCTGATGACTGCCTCCGACTTGGCTGCTTCTACAAAACCATGGCTTGTCCAGAGGAGAGTCGCAGAGCTTGTCACGGCTGAATTCTTTGCACAGGTATGGATCAACATTGTTTATTATCTTATATATGACATTCTAATGCTAAACAGGTTAGGTACCTATTCATTTTGTGTCTTAATGATAGTTTTCTCAGTATACATTTAACATTAATCTCGTAATTAATGTAATTTGTATATATGTAGTTGTTTTTCATACTGGGAGCGTTTCAAGAGTAATAAACAAATAATAATATTTAATATTTAACATTTAACATTAAGAAGTCATGCAAAAATTACTGAATATTCTCATTTTATTTCTTTATGTAAATTAAATGTAGATTTCATAATTGTATTATAGGGTTATTAGTAATCAAGGTTCATAAATGATCCTGTCATTGAAATATAGATATGTATCCAAAAATTTTATATTATTAGTTAAAAATTAGTTATAAAGTAATTATTGCAATTTATTTTATTTCAAATCTCCACAAATTAAAACTTGAAAATAGTCCAATTTGCATTGTTCTAGTAATTACTTCTCAAATTAATCACTACATCCAGTTTTAATTTTCTGATTTCATAGTCATCACATTATCACAACATTATTGTTACCGGTATATTTATTATGGTAATATTAGTAGCAAAAAAGAATGTAGGCTTAAATGGACTATGGTAAAGTATCTGTAATACTTATAAGAAGTTAATATAATGATAAATATGCCGATACGATATAAATCCTATAATACAATAATATGGTTACAATAAAGGATATAAAATATTGTACGTGACTTACAAGTGATTTGAAAAGCTTTAGTCATTAATTGGTATTCCTGGAATACTTCCTAGTTCGGCTAGGTGTGTACGTTGGCAAAATAAAGAGAAAGAGAGAGTTTCTGCAATATTATAGCAAGGTAAAGAGCAAACTGTGTGCAATAACGAGTTCCGTGAAGCTTAGCTATTTTTTTATTATGTCGCGGATTTCGGGCTCTGTAAGTAAAGTAGGCGAGCGAGGTGAGGTAGGTTGTAGGTTGTAGGTCGTAATGTAAAGTAACTTGTTAAAGTGATCGCATTAGGAATGTAGCGTTGATTGAAGAGAGAGAGGAAAAGCGGAAAAGGAAGTTAGGTGAGTTATTTGAGTGAAAGTCAGTAAGTAAGTAGACGGCAGCCAGTAAATACTAGGAATTTGAATCTATTTGAATGGAAGAACAAAACCTACTTAGATTTTCATCTGCGTAATGCAAAAGTAAAGGCTCCCTTATCATTATATTCATCACCACCAAAACTAAGTAGCTTACAATCAGTTCTACTTAATTGCACCAAGCCTACTCACGAAGAATGGCTAATGCTTAATGTAAACTAGACATGACATGCAAATTATTCGCTGGATTGCTGAAATGCAAGTACTTAGGTACATAAATAGTTTAGTTTAGCCATCTCTAATAATATTAACAAGTTGATAGTTAATATTGGTACTACTTATTGTTGTGTGTGTAATACTAATAGTACGTAGAATTAGGTAAGAGCTACAATCTGGAGCAAAGTACCTAAGCTTCAGTTAATAATAAAGACAAAGGCTCAGGTTAGTTAGTTAATTAGGCGATCGGCATTTCCTGGAAAAGTTATGTATAAATACCCGCTGTAGCTAGAAATAAGAATTGTACAATTTTATATGATGATTTCATCCCGTTGTGCTTTGCATCAGCACCGAAGGATGGTTAATACTTTCTCCATACTTTCATTTCTCCAGCAGCCTTGAGAAATTCTAACAGTTTCCCATAAACTTCGAGGTATTCCTCTGTACAAAGAATTACCATTCCTGTCAATCGGAATAGAAGCTTTCAATTCTATTTTCTACTTCAACAGTTTTCTCTTTCCCAATTTAACAAGATTAGAAAAACGAAGTGAGAGTGAAAGCATCCACAGTGCTTATGCCCACGAGCTTTTAACCACGATATCCACGCACGTTTATTTAATTGTTAGCTTTGCATTAGTACAAAGCTATTTCACAACTTAATTAATGAGTAGGTCTAAAATTACCTTTAAATAGAGGTGCGTATGTAAAAATTCTACTGTAATTTAGAACATGTGTTAATTTGACCTTTGGTGACGTCTAACTTTTGAAAGCTCCGATTTCTTCAGCCCAAATAAAGAGTCTTGGGGGGTGTCATGCTAATTTGTTTGAATCACTTGACAATGGTACCTTTTGAGAGCTAATTTATTTTGTTGTCTAAATA